>JBAKBP010010930.1:0-75064 GCA_037953745.1 Lithodes maja | reverse complement strand
GTGAGCGGTAGCGAGCCAACATATATATTTTTTGTTTTGAGAGCAAGCTAAATTTGTACATTATTTGATAGAAAAATGTTCCCGGCAAAGCCGGACATTGCCAATCTGCGAATTAACCTCTGAAGTGCGCACGGGGGTAAATGAAAACCTCCCCCTGTGCTGACGGTATTTGAGGTTTTTCGTCACTAAAATATTCATTGTACCATTAATAGCATTAATAATTATCCATATGCGCCTATTATGGGTTGATTATAAAGGTATTAACCTGAAACAACAATAAAACGAGTGAAAACAGCGTTTGGATGGTCAAAATCGGAGATATAGCCCGCGAGTTGTATAATCTATGGGTGAGGCAAACTCCTTTCCCGCCAATTTCCCCCAAGGCCACTGAGACACAGTCGATCGATACTCTCTCTCTCTCTCTTGCACTCGATGGCCATCAGTGATGACAACACCCTGCTTGCAACTCGCTAATGTTAGCACGAAAATATACCTCAGAATAAGGGAATAATAGGGAAAATAGGTGATAACTGAGGAATAGGAGGAAAGTGGGGAAGGAGGGGAGGTAGAGGACTGAGATTTTGCATGGCCCAGGGGCCAAAAAAAAAAAAAAAAAATAAAAAAAAAAAAAATAAAAAAAAATTTGTTTTTCGATGTAAAAAGTTGATTTTTAGTTTTACTTACTCCAGAGAGTCTTCCCGCAGTCCGCCGACCGAACTCTAAAGAGTCTTCCCGCAGTTCCCGGGTTAAGGGGAGATGGGTCGTTGTTCTGGTCCCCTTTCTTCCTCATGGTTAACCCCATTAGTTTTCATATTTTATGACGTTCGGCCCATTAGTTTGGCGATTTTAAGATAAATTTGTACATTTTCGACGAGTTGGGTTGGGTATGAGGGGGGGATCTGCTTGGTGTGGGCCAATCGGCGCTCTGCAGACCCGTAATCTTGTGTCGATCTCTGACCGTTTTGGTGAGGTCAGTCCTCAAGGCATTAGTGAGTTGGGTCTATAATTAGACCTTGTAATTGGGGTTGGGTGTGACAGGGATCTACCTTGTGTGGGCCGATCGGCTTTCTGCAGACTCCCGTTTTCTTATGTTCTTATGTTTTTGCCATGAAATATATGCAAAAAGTTTTCGGATAATCTCGCCGAGGTATTCGCCGAACCATCGGCGCCAGAACCGTACCATAATTATTGTAGCAATTAATATAAACCGACCACCACTACACCTACCTGCACATAAAATTATGCTCTTACACTAATAACTGAAACACAATATATTCTTCAACTGTACGCCAGAGCAATATTGACACTATGCTTTTACACCAGACACCTTCACTTCTGGTTCTCGTTCTACACATATTATGATATTGAATTAAATCACAATAGGTTCACTCAACACCTCTACTTTAGACATAATAACTTAACATTCAGAGACCGGGCATTCTGGAACACATCTTGGGGAAGTCGTTATTGCCTTATCTTAAGTTTGTATGTATGGTATCGGTACTGTAGTTCTGTACTGTCAAACATAACATAAGACACAAAATGTAATGTTGTCATAATATTATAACAGTATATATATTAACAGAAGTTGTCCAATCTTTGTTTATCGAAGAGCCAAATATATCTTAAATGTTGTCAAACACTAAGTAGTATTAATTATTATATCAGTAGTAGTTCTGATACTGTAGTAATGGTGATGGTGACAGTAGTAGTGATGATGGTGAAAGTTGTAGTGATGATGACAGTAGTAGTGATAATGGTGAGAGTAATAGTGATGATGGTGATAGTAGTAATGATGATTGTAAGATGATGATTATAATACCTGTAGTACTAAAGTAGACGTGCCGTTTAGTAGTGATGATGGTGACAGTTGTAGTGATGATAACAGTAGTTATGATGGTGATAGTATTATTGATGATGGTATTACTAATGATGATGGTAACCCATCGCAGAGTTGGGTATGCCGTTTTGATTTTGGGCACAACGGCACGTCTACTTTATTAATATAGTCTTTACCCTTATAACTCCCACAGATCATCTAATCGTCTAATGGTAGCTAGAATATACTGTAAAAATGCATCACCATCTTCAAAAGGTTAATTAACCGACTAAATACCGTGACGGATTGTATCATTTTGTTTTGGTCATCAATAGATAAATCTAGTACGTTTAGGAACAAGCTGTGACCTTCAAAGATAAAATATATATAAATAGATGGTGTTCGCATCCCTATGATGCCTACAGGTCCTTCCCAAGCTGAATACTATACTAATTTACCCATAATATAATCAGAATGACATAGCAGTATAGAAAGGTGTTAAGTGGAGGAGGACAGTGGTGGGAATAATACTTACTGAACTCGCTTGATGTAACAACTGTGATACCTGCTAGTCATTCAATTGCAAGTAAACTTTGTTACACTCCAAACGCCACACGTGAACGAATCCCGCTATATATATATATATATGAGAGAGAGAGAGAGAGAGAGAGAGAGAGAGAGAGAGAGAGAGAGAGAGAGATGAAAGTTAAGCGATTCATGTTGATAAGAGGAGCAAAGCAACGAAGATTAGTGGAGAGAAGGGTGGGGTTGGGGGAGTGGGGGAGGATATGTGAAACATATGGTGGCGCCATCCATTAGTTGTTTTGAGCACTTACCTGCAACAACACTCAGTAATCTCCTTATAGAAATTTTCCTCACGGACTTTTGTCAATAGCTGTACATCTGTTTGGTTCATTGTACATCTGTTTGGTTCATTGTACACCTGTTTGGTGCACTGTACACCTGCTTGGTTCACTGTACATCTGCTTGTTTCACTGTAGACCTGTTTGGTTCACTGTACATATTGGTTCACTGTACATATGTTTGGTTTACTGTGCATATGCTTGGTTCACTGTACATCTCCTTGGTTCACTGTACATGTCCTTGGTTCACTGTACATAACCTTGGTTCACTGTACATGTCCTTGGTTCACTGTACATCTGCTTGGTTCACTGTACATCTGCTTGTTCACTGTAGGCTACACCTGTTTGGTTCACTGTACATCTACTTACAATTGGTGCATTGTTCATCTTGGCTCACTGTACATCTGTTTGGTTTACTGTGCATCTGCTTGGTTCACTGTACATCTCCTTGGTTCACTGTACATCTGCTTGGTTCACTGTACATCTGTTTGGTTTACTGTACATCGGCTACACTAAAATGAAAGTAACTGACATATATATAGAGTTCTCATATCGCGGGAAATCCTGTCCGATTATGCTATATATTACGTGAATGCTTAACGAAAAATAATACACAATTCCCTTTACAATGAATCCATACACCAGAATAATGTTCAGCATAACATATATTTCTTTTTGAGGATAAGTTTCTTTACCTCCGATATTTTTTAAATAGGTAAGCTTGAGTGTACGTCATTTACCAAATCAAACACCAGTAAGCTTAGATGATAAGAGTTAAAGTAAAGGCAATTCGATATTGGCTGTTGTTTATATTATGTGTAGGGAGACTACAAAGGTTGCCATGTTCCGAGTGATCAACGTTACAAACAAATATGGGGCAGTTATTAATGAAAATGCGAAGCACATGAAATATGGAAGAAGAATAAGGCATGGAGGACAATTTGATTATTTCAAAAATATTCGTCTAGTAGCTACACAATACAAACATTTTCAAATATCATTCTTTACTAAGCTGGAACATACTAAAGATTATTGACAAGGGTTCTACGGACCAATATAATCATCATAGGCCATAAACAAAACGTTTATTTTATCTAATAACTGAGGTCAATTCATTCTTGTATAGTTACTGCATTAATACAGATTTTCTACACACATCTTGTTTAAAGAAAACTAGTTTAAACGGGTAACCTTAATGTATACGGATGTCAAGAGATTTTCTCTCTCGCTTTCGTTCTCTCTCTCTCTTTCTCTCATCCTCCAGTCTTATCCATTCAGTTATATCCTTCAATCTTATCTTTTTAGTATTATCCTTCAGTCTTATCCTTTTAACCCGTGGAGCCCCGGCTAGTTTTGTAATGTTTGCGCACCAGAACCCGGCCGGTTTTCAAAAAATGGTTTTATTCCAGAAACAATAGCGAATGGGTTAGGAATGAAGGAAAAACCACGAAAAACCGCTCAAAAAGCTTAAAAAATGGTCCTACAGAGCCCCCGAAAACGGATTTTATAAGAGTAAAAAATTGAAGGCAATTATCCCAAAAAACCAGGTTATTGCGCGCTCGTGCGCACGCACGTGGACTTTGAGAGTTTTCAACCATCGGCACGGTTGCGTGGGATACGTATACAGTTCCCATACAAATCTGAGCCCTCTTGAGTGGCTACACCTGAGGTTACGGTCGGCGCAATTAGGGTGACGCGTCAGGCGCGTCTCTGGGGCTGTGCGTTACATACATCGCCGACGCGTCAGACGCGTCGCTGGGGCTGGACGGGTTAATGTTATCCTTTCAATCTTAAGGGGGTATCCCACTGTGCGATTTTTCGATGGCGAACGCCCAGCCAGAGGACGACAGTATTTTTTTGTCTATGTTCCAAACATCGCCATATTCGGTCGAACATTCTCCCATTGTCACAAAAATCGCAGAATAGTCGCCCTCGGGTCGCCCATTTGAGCCCAGTTCCCACCAGATTCGCCGTAGATTTTGAGCATACACAAAATACGGTGGCGAATTGAAGGATTGGGCGAATATTGTGCGACATTCGCCCTTTGCCTCACAGCATTCGCCATTGGTCTCACTACATTCTTAAAGTCGCACCCTTGTTTCCCTAATCTCCAGTACCGGCGAATGGTTGCGAATGTAGGGAATGTTGGGCGATCAAAATGAATGTTGTGAGAATTAAGAGCGAACACTGAGCGAACATGGGGATCGTTGGTGGATTACCGCCGAACTTTTAACCGAATATGGCAATTTTCCATTATTGGCAACGCTGCTAGTAGGCGACTATGGGCATTTAGGGCGATTATTCTGCGGCAAATGTGCGATTGCAGTAAGTATTTCGACGAATATCAGCTAATGCAACGTGACAAATGGGCGAAATTGGTAGACTGTGGTCGACTGTGGCGAATGTAGGTTCAGCAAAAATTATCTTGACGCCGCGACCTGACCAATTAAAGTATTAACGGGCGCTCCTATTTCATCTATCTATATGCTCCTATTTCATACCCATATATAAACAACAGTCAGCGGGTCAGGTCATTCACGCACCATTCTCCAAGGCGATCGCACGTTTTTTTGTGCACTCGTCCACGTTCTGGTTTTGCTAGCATCCATCATGCTTAAACCGAAAACGAAAGGTGCAATGAAGCCAGTGAAGAAAGTCGCGAAGAAGCAGACACAAAAGGCATAGAAAAATGAACAAGCAAAAGCCACACCACCCCCAGAGCCAGTAGCAAGCACCAGCAGGGAAGGAAATTGTAAGTGAAATCACCTCAATTAACATAGGTACTGTGATTTCAAAGTAAGGTAAGGACTAAAGACTAAGCACTCAATAATTACTTAATAATATTACACCTTCTCTTAATCAATAGTGGGATCAGTAAAATATACTACTTGTTTTATACTATTATATTCATATTAATTCTTAATATACATTTATAATTTAGTTAACTCCATAACTTATTTATACACCAATCATTCTTTCATACCCCACTACCACAGTTACCTACACATTCACACATAAAAGACAAAGACAATTATGGGTCGCTAGAGGAGCTGCATTTTATGGGTTAAATGATCTTGACTTCCGCTGTAAAAAGTCCTGCTAGGAGTCCCTAATAGTTATAGTCCTAGTACCACAACACCAGTCAAAAGATTAACCAGGCACGTTCCCAGACCACGTTCAAACATCACACTCTTGATACAGGCAGGCCCCTCACACAGGCCCTCCACCAGTAGTGACACAGGTAGGCCCCTCACACAGGCCCTCAACCAGTGGTGATACAGCTAGGCCTTTCACACAGGCCCTCCAACCAGTGGGGATAGAGGTAGGCCCTTCACACAGGCCCTCAACCAGTGGCGATACAGCTAGGCCTTTCACACAGGCCCTCCAACCAGTGGGGATAGAGGTAGGCCCTTCACACAGGCCCTCCAACCAGTGGTGATACAGGTAGGCTCTTCACACACGCCCCCAACCAGTGATAATACAGGTAGGCCCTTCACACAGGCCCCCAACCAGTGGCGATACAGGTAGGCCCTTCACACAGGCCCCCAACCAGAGGTGATACAGGTAGGCCCTTCACACAGGCCCTCTATCACAACCACCATATCACCAGGCTACCATGATGTCACCACATGAGTTGTCAGCCAGTAACCATGTAGGGGAACCAAGACAAAAGGGCGGTGAAGATTACTCCACTCGCTGGGTAGTCGGGAGTAGCAAAGTATACAGCTCAGACCTGACGAAGTGCAGAATATCGTGAACTAGCTGTCTTATACAAGAAAGGAGCTCTGGGACAAGGTGAGGCCCACCCAGCACACGCCAGCAACCACACACTGCCTACAGTAATGAAAGAAACGCTGTAGAATAATAGTCTATAACAATTAATAAAGCACTATAACTTCATAATAGCTTCGCAAATTACAATCACCACTTTACTCCGCGGTACTCCACGGTACACTACTGTATAACACTCACTAGGTATAGGAGGAGCTGTGAACTCGCCGTGCGCTGTAGAGAGACTACCTAACAGGGGACAAAATTAAGGAAGTTAATATTAAGCTTCAACTATCTCATTATGGATAAAAAGATCATTCATTAGCATAGTTCGAAGCATCAAACACTAGGAAAGGAAACTCCCTCTCGTGCTCACTTGTACCGCTCTCACACGTACCGAAGCTACTTGAAACAATGAACCCTCAACCAAAACACAGGCTCTCACTAACACCCATATATGGATTCATTCATCCGAATATATTCACACTTACTAAAGAATTACAAATCATAAATATCCCTGACAGAGATCTTCCTTCATCGACTTCTACGTCCGTTGACTCACCAGCCCGTGACTCACCAGCCCTTGACTCACCAGCGAGGGAATTGGAGGAAGTGGAGCGAGGAGCGGCAGGTGACGACGAGTTGGAGGAAGAACAGCGCAGCGATTCCACGCCTCCTCCTCCTCCAGGCAAGCAAAATTACGTTGCCTTCACGGACGAAGAGGAGCAAGACCTGGTGGAGTGGTTCAAGGAGAATCCATTCCTTTACGATAAGGGCCTCCGGGAATTCCGCAACAAGGACAAGAAGGATGCCACTTACGAGGAAAAGGTAAAAGCTGTCAACGTAACAGGTAATTTTAAAACATCAAAGTGAGTGTTTGTGTGAAACTGTGCAATAATGTTTGAGAAAATAAAGTGTTTTCCATATCAAATAAAATTGCCATTGTGTGCGAAGCAATGTTGGTTTATGCTAACGTGATTAAGGGGGTGCCATGGTGTCAAGCATGTTGTTAGTTAAATATTTTAATTATTGCACAGGTCATACAAACACGTGTGAATTGTGTAAACATTGTTGCTTTGTGATATTTTGTGATTTAACAAGTGTAGTATCTCCTACCCTGTTAATTGTGATTTTTGGTGAAATATTTCGTTATTTAACATACACGTTAAAAGTTTACAGTGACATTGAATAATTGCTGATTTAATCGGCACCAATTTTTTGACATGTCATAGAATTCCAATACATTTCATGTAAGGCTATATGTTTATAACTCTGGTTGTCTTCTTCTTCAACAGCCTCTCAACTGCGGCTATGGGTGAAGGGCATGAAAACTCACTACGGGAAGCTGAGCAATGTGAAGTCAGGGCAGAAGACGAAATACCATACAGAGAGGGAAAAATGGATTCTTGCCCACTTCAGCTTCCTGTTTCGCCATATAGCCAGGGTCAAGGGACACACGAACGAGGAGGTAATTAATATTTGTTTTGTTTAATAGATGTTAACCTTTTTAGATATATAATACAATCGTCATTAACTGTTTTACAAATATTGTATACTAAGTAATACATCTCTGGGTATCAAGGAAAAGAAGATTGTGTACATATTTTTTTGGGTTTTATTAAAACTATTTTCTTTATTTGTTGGGGCTCAGTGACTATTGACAAATATATTAGTATATGATTACGTATTTTCATAGTGTATTAACATGACACAGGTACCGAGCAAGGTATAATTGAATGTCATATATATTTATAATTTACAGTCATAATCCATCCATTGCATGTTCACCTTCCAGCACTTCCTCAGCGAGACACCATATCTGTAAAAGAAATAAGGTTAAATTGTATTACTTTATATAAATCGTGGACAGCTTGATAGACAGGTACCATGAATAAGTTTTGAACATACTGACGACAGGTATATTTGTGAAAACTGGCCATTTTCCTCATTGTGATCAGTTCCTCGATCGCCCACGGCAGAGGTGTGGCGACAGCGACGTGGAAGTGTTGGAACACTCAGACAAGGACATGACCCCTGCCGGGGACCCCCTGCCACGACCCGAAGGGCGGCTCACAGGCAAAGGGAGGAGAGGTGTTAAACGCACCAAAGCTGCCTATGCATCAGATGACGAGATGACGAGGAACTGATTGTAAGCATTTAATTGTTTTTTACCATTATTATATGTATATATATGTTTTTTTTTAATGACGCTAGAACAACACCCTTGAATAAACATTATATATATATATATAGATATAAATATATATATATATATATATATATATATATATATATATATATATATATATATATATATATATATATATATATATATATTCATACATACATACTCATACATACATACATATTTATGGTCTCCTCAAATGTGGGAGTGTTCACCCTAATCTCGCGGTCATCAGCCACAGGCTGATAGCTGTTCTTCCCCCTAGGGTATCCCACCCCCTTAATGTCTGGGCAAGGGACTTGTACTGGCTACAGACCACACAGGGCTCACGGCCATACTTTACTGTCGTTAAACTTTGTTTTAGATATTATTTGTTTAAGAAATATTTTATTGTTTAATATAGAAATTATTTATGTACGAATATATATATATATTTATTTTTGTAATATCACTAGAACAACACCCTTGGCCAAATATTATATATATATATATATATATATATATATATATATATTCATACATACATATTCATACATACATATTATATATTTATGGTCTCCTCAAATGTGGGAGTGTTCACTCTAATCTCGCGTTCATCGGCCACAGGCTGACAGCTGTTAATCCCCCCCTAGGGTATCCCACCCCCTTAATGTCTGGGCAAGGGACTTGTACTGGCTACAGACCACACAGGGCTCACGGCCATACTTTACTGTTGTCAAACTTTGTTCGATATTATTTGTGTAAGAAATATTTTATTGTTTAGTATAGAAATTATTTTTGTACGAAAATATTATTACTTTATGACAATTGTGACTTGGTATTCACGAAATACAGTGACAGCCGTTCTCCCTTTTCTTTCATATTCGTTCATTCACTCCATAGCTACATTGTGGGTACTGCGAAGGAGAGTCTGTTGTAAAATAAAATTCCGTTAACATAACATGCTGCTGGGTAAATTAGAGACCACACAGGGCTCACGGCCATACTTGACTGTCGTCAAACAAAGTTCGATATTATTTGTTAAAGAATTATTTTATTGTTTAGTTTATAAATTATTTATGTACGAAAATATTATTACTTTGGTTTATACTAACTTTAATTTTTTCACACAGCTTCTCAGGGATCGCAGGCTCAAGGTAGCTCAGTTCCAGGAGGAGGTCACCAAACTCCGGCAGAGGAAGACGCCACTGGAGGAGGAGATTGAAGTTTTTGGTGTGTACATGTGCAGCACGCTTAAGTTGCTGCACAAAAATATAGCCCCAAAATATATCAGCAATGCGCTAGATCCCCTCGGGGAGGCCCGAAAGCAGAATCTGAGACTGGAGAGTGGGGAGCCCAAAGTACTTGAGAAAGTGCGGGATATAGCCCAAGTCCAGTGTCTCTTTTTCTTCTGCTCTCATTTGGAAGGACCATATTACCAGTCTTGCTAAGGCAGCCTCCCAGAAGCTGGGTGTGCTCAACCGCCTTAGGGGGTTCTTTTCCCCTGCACAGTTTCTTGCTCTGTACCGGGGCATAGTGCATTCTTGTATTGAGTATTGTTCACATGTGTGGGGAGGTTCCTCTCACACCGCTCTCCTAGACAAAGTTGAAAGGAAAGCCTTTCGTATCATTAACTCCCGTCCACTCACCAACTCTCTGCAATCTCTCTCTCTCCGCCGCAATGTTGCATCCCTCTCGCTATTCTATCGCTACTATAATAATCAGTGTTCCTCAGAGCTATCCCAGTGCATACCACCTCCTTTACGTAGGGCACGTGGTATCCGTCTTGCAACTCAATCCCACCCCTACTCGGTGCAACTCTCCAACCCAAGAGTGAAACGTTACTCTCAAACTTTCTTCTACTCAACAGCTGAGCTGTGGAACTCTCTCCCAGAATCAGTCTTTCCCTCTTCCTATGACTTAAATTGCTTCAAACTCCGTGTGTCCAGGCATATTGGCTCGAACGTCCCTTGATTTTGGCCCTGTCACTCTTTCAACTATGGGGGAGGCACTCGCTATAGGCAGTTATGCCTTTTGCCTCCCTCAATCACATAGAATAATAAATAAATTAGGTCAATCTTCCTCCTCCAGTGGCAACAACCAGTGCCACCTATCACCCGACCAACACACCTGTCCAACAAACAGGTACAACTCCACCTGTCCTGCCTCCACAACAAAGCCCTGGGTTGATAAGCCTAATCTATAACCAGGGCCCACACTCATCTACCCACCAACCAGCTGCGTGGAGCCTTCCACAGATCCCACAACAACCAGGACCACCACCACCACCACCACCAGGAGCAGCACCACCACAAACTCACAGGTTGACCACCAACCCGAGTTTTCGTGGTCCATCACCTGGTGTGTGGCCTACCGTGCAGTTCCACTCACTGACAGCCAGCTATAACTACACGACAACTGGTCAAAATGTGGCGCCCTACACACTGACCACGGTCAATCCGGAGCACTCGCCCTTGTCCGTACCTCCAACCCCAGCAACACAACTCCAACATATACTCACAGAAGCTAATCTAGCTTCACCCCCTCCCACACAAGACACAACACCGACCTTAATCCTGGACGAGAGTGCCACCATCCAAACTCCCAAAGGTGGGAAGGAGGTCGAGTGAAGACCGGGAAACATGAACATGTTTCCCTATTTATCATTTATCATTTATCAACATAAATATGTATCATTCACTTGTTCACCAACATTTCATTAACTCCATCCAAAAACCACCATTTCGCCACCATTTCATTAAGTCATTTTATTTTTTTTATGTAAATTAACATGTAATTTTTTTGTAATTTTTCTAATAAAATAATGAACAGTGATTTATCTTATTCAATACCTATTTTTAGTTAGTTCATACTAACCATATTAGATCATTCCATCTTGCCAAGAGACACGACCTGCTCCTTGGTAATAGTCCTTGAGGTACAACCTCACTCTCTTCCCTGCTACCGAGGAGGTATTGCGTGTGTGGGGTTCTAGAGAGAGTAGTTCACCCTCTTGCCTCCACGTACCAGGGTTGACACGCCGATTTGCGTGGTCCTCCTCGTCCACCCGCGCAATGTTGTGGGTGGGGTTGCGAGTCCGGAGCAGGTTGTGCAGACAACAAATTGCTAATACTGCTGATTCAACATTCTTGGGCTCAAGGACAATCGATGTCATCAGTAGTCGGAACCTAGGGAAAAAAGGAGAAGAACATATTAATATAAAGTATTTAAATTTGACAAACAAATTTTATAGTTAAAAAGGAAAGTGAGGTAAAAGTGAATAACTAATGTTTTTTGTAAACAATATACATGATGCTAGCAAATAAAATGGTATGATTAAACATCAACTGACGAAAATTGAAATATATAATGCTTGTTAAGAAGATTACGAATTTAACACAAAAGTTAAATGATTGTTACATACCTAGAAAATGACCCATGACTAAAAAATATAAATAATGAGTCCGTAATTATAAACATAGACATATTAAAAACAAAAATAATAAAAAGAAGCACATCCTCATTGACAATGAGAATTGTATATGAGTGTTTACTATAATAACATTACTTTGTGCAGACATAAGACACATACACCAATAATAAACACTTTAGTTATTTACCTATTAGCCATAATCCCGAAGGCATTCTCAACCACTCGGCGAGCTCTTGAGAGGCGGTAGTTGAAGATTCGGTTTTCCTTGGTAATTTGTCTGTGAGGGAACGGTTTCATGAGCCATGTCCTCAGCCCAAAAGCGTCGTCCCCGACGATAAAGTAGGGGACAGGCTGATCCCCACCAGGTAGAGGTTCAGCTTCTGGCAGTCCCGCACGGCCCTCCTCGAGTGCAGTACAAAGTGCGGTGTCCATGAACACACCACCATCAGATGAAGACCCGTGGGCTCCAACATCAACATAGAGAAATCGATAGTTGGCATCAGACAAAGCCATCAGGACTATCGAATGGAACTTCTTGTAGTTGTAGAATTTGGAGCCCCCCTTGGGAGGACATTTGATGGCAATGTGTTTGCCATCCAGGGAACCGCAGGTGTGTGGGAAGTCCCAGGTGAGAGAAAATTCGTCTGCCACTACCTTCCACTGAGCAGGTGTCCATTGGCAGACCATTACCTCACCCATGTACTCATCAACGATTGCATTGCATACCTCAGGGACAATTTGGGAGATGGTGTTTGGTGCAACTCTGAAGGAATATGAGAGGTCTGTGTACGTGTTCCCAGAGGCCAGGAATCGCAGCGTTATAGCCAACCGCAAACCTGGTTCGAGACTTGCACGGAAGGTGGTGTCCTGCTTTGCAATCCTTGGCCCGACACGACTTAGCAGCCCCCTGAACATAACGACGGGCATCCTCATAAAGTTTTTGAACTTAGCACTATCCTCCTCTGCCAACTCAACCATTTATTTGTGATACACACCATAATCTTTACGGCGTGAAGATTATGGTGTGTATCACATACATAGGTCGGACATGCCACTTCCTCCTCCGTTCTAATTTCTTCTTCTGCTTCCTTGCTTGTCTTCTTTTGATGAGGGCCGCCAACAACTTGATCTCTGCATGTTCATGCTCCAATGCCAGAGCCAAATGTAGGGGAACATTGGAGCGTGTAGTAAGTAGTAAATCCATGGCACTGTAGTTCGGTTGTGTGGTGCGGTCTAACTGCTGATAAACACTGTTGGAGGGCAGAGCTGCACCACCCTATTTATACCAACCCTCTCTGATGACATTACATAATCATATCCTGTCGCAGGTGGGATCCCTGGAAAATGTACATTCGCTGGTCGTCGGGCATTCGCCATAAATCGCACAACCTCCGCGGTTTATCTCATCCCATCGTCCAAGATTCGAAAGTAAATCTCTGTGCATTCGCCATTTTCGCCCTTTGTCTCACTTCATCCGCCCTTAATCGCCTTCAATTATTGTCGCACAACATTCGTAATTTTCGCCAAAGAGTTCGCCATACTTGTCCTTTGGTCTTACTTCCGTCGCACTTCATTTGAGGAAATTCGTCTTTCTCGCTTCATTCCCTTTCATTTGCTTCTGAAAAACCCACATTCGTCGCGATTTTTGGGACATAGAAAAAATACACGGTCGCACGGCGGTCGCCATCGCAAAATCGCACAGTGGGATACCGCCTTTATCCTTCAGTCATATCCGATCAGTTTCATCTGTCAGTCATATTCGTTCCATCTTATCGTTCAGTTATATCCTTCAGTCTTATCCGATTAGTCTCAAACAACATCTTGGTGTCTCAATCCACTAACCTCTGTCACTCGAAAATGGCTGAAGTAACTGAGCTAAACCTTCTACCATTTGGGCACAGTCAAACAGGGAATAGTCTTGCAACTTTACATCCCTTTTACTCTCGCCCTTTTTGAGTTACAGTAGTTAGGGATCCAGATTTTAGGCCTAACTATAATGAATAGACTATAGCTTAGGCTTGTGGTATGTAGTGTGAATACAGACAAACGGCAGTGAACAGACGAAAGTAGCATAGGGTGCCAGCTATAGGAAGATATTCTGGATGCGGACTAAATTAGAGTGTCATGTTTTAACCCTTTCAGTACTGGTGACGTCCTTTTAATATTAGTAATTTTAGTGTCATTTAGGTGTCGATTGTTTTCTGGCGATGTCTTCTTTACTTGAGTTCAGCTTCATGACGATGTCATGAAGCATAGAATGGATATGAGGTAGATAACAGGATGAATTTTGAGATAGTCTGTAGTCTTTTCATGGGTAGACGGCCTTCCTGATCTGAATACACTCGTCTAATAGTTGCCAGTATATAATTAACCCTGGATAGGATTCATTGTTCCACAAGCGGCATGTCGCGATGCGCAGAAATCGATCCAGGGTTAACCAAATAAATAGGGTGAAAGTTCTTAAAATCGCTAAGCTAATGATGCAAATGTCTTAAGGGGAGGTATTTAGTTTGTTCCCTAGACCTCCATCAACCTTAAAATTACACCCCCTCGAGTCCCTTTCAAGATAAATTTGTACATTTTTCGGTAGAAAAATGTCCCGGCCGAAGGCCGGTTACTCTTAAATTGCAGGCTCGCTATCGCTCGCCAGGATAGAATAGACACCTAAATTGCACAAAAGGTCTTAATATGGGGTGAAAGTTTTTTAAATCGCTAAACTAATGGGGCAAACGTTTTATAATATCAAAAGCAATGGGGCTAAACATGAGGGAGAAAGGGGTCAAGAAAAAAATCCCTCAAGTGGAGACCTCCCCTTAAGATCTCAAAACAAATTGAGCTAAACATGAGGGGGAAGGGGGGGGGGGGAGAAGGGGGCAACAAAAACAGACCACTCCCCCTGGTGTGGCGGAGTGGTCTTGCCACTGGACTGGTAATCCAATGGACCCGGGTTCGAATCCCAATATGTCAATGGGAAGATAAGATTGGGATGGAATTTGTGCTGTACCTAGTTTCAGTGCATTACCACAGCACACCAAAATGCCAAACAAAAAAATACCCGCATTGTTCCCTGATTAAATAGCACTGCATGAATATTCCCATATTAAAAATATGCTACATGGGGGCAATGCCTAGTGAGTTAATTGCTCAATAAGTGGCATTCTGAGAGTGAGGGTCTGAGTCTGGGGGGTAAGACTGTGAAGCGCAGAGGTGAAGCAGCTTCAGAGATGGAGTTGTTTCGAGCCGGGAATGGGTGCTTCGCATGTTGCACTCCCTAGACTGGAACAAGACATCACAAGCCTCACTGTGGTCAGCGGTAGAGTGTGAAGGCTCTCAGCCTATACCAGAGAGGGACTAGTTGGAATATAGAAGAAATTTTTTTTTTTTTTTTTTTAGTTGTAGTGACGACTTTTATTCATTGTTTCAGCTGTATTTATGAGATTGTATGCAGCCTAGGAACGATATGTGACAACTAAAATTATACAATTGAGGCAGTCTGTAGCATTTGCATTGCTAAATGTAATTTCGAAGTTGAATAAAATGGTCTAACTGTTGCCAGCATATAATAAAAAGGGCGTCACCGGTACTGAATGGGTTAATATGACAAACAGCCATAATAGTTTCATATTTTGTTTTTCCATTACCCCTTACAGTACCAGCGACGTCTGTTTGTTTCTAATTCAGCTGCATTTAGACGATTTATGAAGCTTAGGAAGGATATATGGTAACTAAAAAGGATCGATTAAGAGAGTCTGTCATCTTTTTAACCCTCCCGCATCCAGCAACTTAATAATCTAACTTACGGTAAGACATTCTCTAATTTGCCATGAAATATCAGGCTGGGCGAGTTTTCGAAGCCTTGTGTTTTTCTGTATTTTCATCCACCAGAATGCTGTTTATTGTGATGTATCATATGTCAATGGAAAGAGGAATATGTATAGTACATGATAAAAAAATAAAAAAAATGTAAATAAATCGAAATATGAAAGTGTAAATGAGTCCGGAATACAATTATTTCCCATACAATTGTCTTCACACCGTCCTAGCTCTAAATTATGAGTGATGACCATATATTTTGTTTTGCTCAAATAATAGTATTTTTTCTCCTCTTTCCAAAGCTGACAACAGAAATTGTTTATCTTCAATAATTCTCAAGCAGTGACCGAACAAAAAAATATATGATTTTGATTGATATGGTTTATAACATTTTCGATTTATTTCGTTGCTACGAAGTGTATAGTTTTAAATTTAGGCTGTATGAATTCGGCAAATAATGCTGATGAGTATAAAACAAACTAGAAGTTCCTAGGACAAATACTTTTTGCGCTATGAATATTTGAAATGAAGAGCCAAAATGCGAATATTTACGCTTCACCCATCTCTGTTCCAGCGACGCTAGCCGGGTTCCGAGCTGTTCCCCACCTCGTGGTTGCGTTATTTGCTCGGATTCGTATATAACTGTATATATCACCAGAATCGAAAAATTGTGCTCTTTCCAATGGTGTAAACAAAAATAATATAGCGTAATTGGTTCGCGAGCTATGCGCAATTGTTTCCATGCAGTGACCGAAAACAAAAAAAATAGATATGGTTTATAACATTTTCGATTTATTTCGTTGCTACGAAGTGTATAGTTTTAAATTTAGGCTGTATGAATTCGGCAAATAATGCTGATGAGTATAAAATAAACTAGAAGTTCCTAGGACAAATACTTTTTGCGCTATGAATATTTGAAATGAAGAGCCAAAATGCGAATATTTACGCTTCACAAGTCTTTTTTCCGCCTATGCTAGCCGGGTTCCGAGCTGTTCCCCACCTCGGCATTGGTTTATTTGCTCGGATACGTATATAACTGTTTATATCACCGTCATCGGAAAATTGTGCTCTTTCTAATGGTGAACACAAAAATAATATAGCGTTATTGGTTCGCGAGCTATGCGCAATTGTTTCCATGCACTGCTATTGTTTTGTAAATAAATGAGAATATTTATACAGATGTTTATCTTTGCCACAATATACAACACTTTTATATAATTTTCCTTGCCAATAATTGTATAATGTTCATAGAAGACATGTCAGTCATGAAGGTTGTCAATTTTACTTACCTGATAGGGCCACAACCCTTTCCAACGAGAAGGGAAATGGCTCCTGGGTTGACACTGAAAAAACAAAACAAGAAAGCCAGGTTATCATCAAGTAATACATTCAGAAATAATTCTATTGTACACACAAATAAAGTAATATATAAATATATAAAAAAAAAAATATATATATATATATATATATATATATACAAGGTGTCAAACAAAATATAATGAATGGTAACAAAAATGTGTGTATGTGTGTGTGGGTATATATATATATATATATATATATATATATATATATATATATATATATATATATATATACAAGGTGTCAAACAAAATATAATGAATGGTAACAAAAATGTGTGTATGTGTGTGGGTATATATATATACCGTATATATATATATATATATATATATATATATATATATATACAAGGTGTCAAACCACAGAAATATGCAGATTTCCAAGCCACCCTAGGAGGTACTGCATTTGACTCGTTATTTTTTTTAGAGTGGTTTCCCCAGGAGGCCTATATCCACTTTGATGATGAAGGTGGGTAAATGTAGGTGGGTGAATGTCGGTGGGTGAATGTGTGGGTGAATGTCGGTGGGTGAATGTCAGTGGGTAAACGAGGGTGGGTGAATGAAGGTGGGTGAATGAAGGTGGGTGAATGAAGGTGGGTGAATGAAGCCGGGTGAATGAAGAAGAGAAATGGAAAAGAAAAATGAATGAATCAATGAATGAATGATTGCACATGGCTCCTGACTATAGGACACCTGCATTGTGACGATGGAAAAGGTTGAAGCAGTCGTTGACGTCAATGCAGAGGGCAACCGTGCAAGTCGTGCAGCGGAAGCTTGTGTCCTTGCGAATGCCGTTCATTACTTTGCAGTAATAGCAACGGAGTCGCTTCTTGGCCGGAATCCTCTGCCGAGAATGGTCCAAGGCCCTGTTCAACCGGACATGGTTCAGAACAATAGGACGGGGCCTTGGGACAACTCCAGGTCGAGGTCTCCGGACTCGCAACGCTCCTGCTGCTTCCAGTACTGGTGGCGGTTGGTTAGCAGCTTCAAGAGCTGCTTCCCCATCGTCACCAGCAGCAGCTGCATCAGGTGCTAGGTACCACGGGGGGTTGAACCAGGACATAGTTTCCCCCCGGGGCAGCAGCATCAGCAGCAGCATCATCTGGTTCTGGTGGTGGGGAGGGGACATCAAGACGTGGTGCCCTCTCAACGCCTCCACCAGGAGAAGCAACAGGAGAGGGTGGAGTGTTGTCAGGAGCAGCAGGGGCTGGGGAGTCTGGATGGTCGTCGTCAGACGACCCAGATGATCCACCGGGTTGCCGTTGCCTGCGTGCATGCCTCTGTGGCTCACGCTGGTCATGTGGCAGATCTTGTGCTCGGTGGACTGGCCTCCCCGACATAGGCCACTCTAGAGGGTTGAAGTGCAGCAAGGAAGTACAGATGTGCGCCTGGAACTCCAGCAAGGTCATCTTCTTCGTTGGGTAGCACTTCCTCTACAGGACATGGGCGTTGAAGAGGGCCATTTGGATGAAGTAGAAGGTGATCTTCTTCGTCCACTTGACCGTCCTTCGCTGGATGGGGTAGTACTGGACCATCTGGTCGAAGTGATCCACCCCACCCATGTGGATGTTGTAGTCTTCAACGCAAACAGGTTTGAAGATCTCCCTCTGTCCACGACGCCACTTGCCCTGTTGGTCCTTCTCTTTGAAACTGACAAGCTTCGGGATGGTGTCCTGGTTGTGGAAAGTGGACACCATGTTGACGATGCGCTTGTCTCGCCAAAGTAGGACCATGGTTAAGCCGTTGTTCATTGCTAATGTCGCATCGCGTTCAAGCTGTTTTGCTTTAGCAATGTCGCACAACCGCTTAGGAGCTCCTCGTACAAGGCGCAGGGTGCCACACACATAGATGTTCTAGCCGAGAAGCAAGAGAGAGTCGAAAGATGGAGGGAGTACTTCAACGAGTTGCTAAATGTAAGGAATAAAGAGCCAGCAAACATAGTTGGATGGGGTATGGGATGGAGAAGGGGAGAAGTAGTGGAGGAGGAGGTGGAGATCAGGATGTCAGAAGTGTGGGAAGCCATGAAAAGAGTGAAGTTGGGGAAAGCACCAGGAACAGATGGAGTGTGTGGGGAAATGTTGAGGTATGGTGGTGAGATAGTGATCGAATGGGTATGGAAAATGTGCAAACTAGCATGAGAGAAGGGGAATGCACCCGATGACTGGAAGACTGGCATAATAGTCCCCCTATATAAGGGAAAAAGGAGTGTGTGGTAACCACTGAGGAATATGTCTTTTAAGCATAGTAGGGAAGGTGTACAGTAGGGTAGTGATTGAGATAGTGAGAGTGAGACCAGAGAAATGGATAGGCGACGAGCAGGGAGGTTTTTAGGAAGGGAAGAGGATGTGTAGATCAGATTTTTACCCTGAATTGTGTTGTGGAGAAATATCTGGAGAAGAAACAAAAGGTGTATGTTGCCTTTATGGACTTGGAGAAGGCCTATGACAGATTGGATAGAGAAGACATGTGGAAAGTACGTAGAATATACAGAGTAGATGGCAGGTTGCTGAAAGCAGTGAAGAGCATGTGTGAGGGTGCAAAGGCGGCAGTATGTGTGGAGAATGAGCAGAGCAAGTTCTTTGACCTGAGTGTTGGGTTGAACAGGGGTGTGTGATGTCCCCGTGGTTGTTTACTGTACAGTATATATGGATGGAGTCATGAAAGAAGTACTAGGAAGAGCAGTGGATGTTGGTGTGTCGCTGAAAAGGGAGGGAAATGAGTGGAAGCTGCCTATACTGCTATTTGCGGATGATACAGTTCTGATGAGCGATAATGAATGGGAGTTGCAGGGTCTGGTAAATGAGTTTGGAACAGTGTGCGAAAAACGGAATTTGAAGGTAAATGCGGGGAAGAGCAAGGCTATGGTCTTCGAAAGGGGTGAAGTCACAGAGTGTGAGGTGAAGTTGAACGGTCAGGCTATGGAGATTGTCAGCTCTGTTAAGTATCTGGTCAGTGTGTTGAGTAAAGATGGGACTATGGATGAAGAAGCACGGGAGAGGGTGCAACAGGGGAAGAGGGTTGTAGGAACTTTGAAAGCAGTAAAAAAAAATAGAGTGGTCAGTATGGAAGTGCAGAGGTCCTTGCATGACAGTGTGGTAATCCCGACACTAACTTACGGAAGCGAAGCATGGACGTTCGGGAAGAGACTCAGACCAGGAGTGAGAGCGGTGGAAATGAGTTACTTGAGAAGTGCGTGCGGAGTTACATGGAGGGATAGACAGACGACGGAGGAAGTAAGAAGGAGGTGTGGTGTGGAGGTAGATGGGCTGTAAAGTGTGAAAAGGAACAACTTGAGATGGTTCGGCCATATAGAACATTTGGAAAGTGAGAGATTGACTAAGAGGGTGTACGAGAGCTAGGTGGAAGGACACAGAGGTATGGGTGCTCCGAGGGAGAGGTGGAAGGATGGAATGAGGAAGTATATGAATGAAGGCGGTGCTGGTTGGGAGGAGGGGCCTCGACTGACCGAGGACAGAGGTGCATGGGGGCGGTTCGTTCGTGGCCACCCCTTCGGGGATCACGGCGTCAGGCAATAGATAGATAGATAGAAAACTCTATCATTTAGTATTTTAGATACAATAATTCGTACAGTCCAGACAAAAATTTGCAATGTTTATATGGTTCGCAAGAGCACCCTCCTGCCTCCTGCTCGAGTTAGACTGAGGACTCTCGCCCTTCCTATTGATCGGGAGGTGGATGGTTGACTCAGAGCAGTGTTGCCAAGGTTATCATTCAGCGTTCCATTACCAAAACCTTATTTAGGCCAATTTATGCACATTTTGAGTAGTCAGTTTTCATTCATTGATTTCCAAAGTATCCAATACGCTCAGCTGATCATGTATCCGCACATTCAGTTGCTTTATCAACTTTATATTTAGCTGATGGTACAACAGATAAAATATAATTGAAACTCTACTTTATGTGAAGGGATAATCACATACAAGAAGGAAGAGTTATCATTCGATAACATTAAAATACTAACTTTCTCCAGTCAATAATCGGCGAATAAAATGTTGATGAGGTTATCAGGGTTAAGAGGCTGCACACTTGCCGAGTCATTTAGACATAGTGAAGTTGCACATATGTTTTGTAATTGACCATTAACCCCTTACGGACGGAGATTATTTGTAATTTCTACTACCTGTGTGGCGGGCATATTTACCCTAAATGAGCTTCATTCCATGCTCTGTTTCATGCATAAACAAGAGCCAGAGCGTAATACAATTATATATCCGTGAAAGGGCGATAGTAGAGCTTTCCAATGACACCTGAATCATCCTTTTACGACCACGGGTTCCCTTGCAACGATGTTGCAACACGAGGGCAAAAACCCTAAAATACGGTAATATCTTGAGAATTACCTTGTTCTCGCGAGGCCAGGGATGTGTTTGGCTGCGGTGGGGATCTCAGTTACCTCGCTCGGTCCATGCCGAGCGGTCAGAGCTCGCCTGCGGTCCTACCAACGCGTGGACTGTCTCTCAGAGCCGATAATGTGCTCAACATTCCTTTTGACTATTGTCGGGACTGCGGGATAGGCCACTTTTCTCTCACCCGACATATGTCGGAACCCGCGGCCTGGGTGTTAATGGGGTTCTAGGTATAATTAATTCCAAGCTATAGCCATCAATATTAGCCAGTAATATAGTTTTAAATACCTTTGCACTAGATATAATAAGACTATATAAAATATTTAACCTAATTTCCGTCCATCAGAAGCATACTTAGTTTTGCACTTCTGTTAATTTGTTTATGTCTACAACTTAGGCCGTGATCAAACTGAGTGGGGGTGGTTGAGGGCGTCAAACCATTATTTATTACCCGTGGATGTGGCCACACTGGGAGGCACGGAGAGGTGAGAGCACGAGCGATGCCAAGCAAATACAATATAACAGTTTACTTTCCTCACTTGAACAGCGCGAGCAGTGACCGAGGAGGTTGTACAGAGCGAACATTGACCTTTTGAAGATTATGCCACATCTTGACAGTTCCTTGCTACCATTAGCCGATTTTGTACAATTTAGGAGGGAGTGTACCCTTCCTAACCTAAACAAAGTTGTCTAATAAGCCAGAAAACAGAAAATAAATTTGCCATCCTATCCTCTAATGATTAAACGGCTTGCTACAGAGGTTTTCACTCACACCTAATATTTGGAATGGATCATGCATCCCACACTAAGCCCAGTGTATTAGTAATAGCCTACTGTAGAACAGTTATTGCTTTGGAGAAGGATTGGGAAAACATTTTGAGTTTTTGGTCGAAAAGATTTCTATCTATCTAGCTATCTATTGACTGATGCCGTGATCCCCAAAGGGGTGGCCAATAACAAAATGCGCCCATGCACCTCTGTCACCAGTCAGTCGACCCCCGTCCTCCCAACCAGCACCGCCTTCATCCATATAATTCTTCACGCTATCCTTCCACCTCTCTCTCAGTTTACCAATCCCTCTCTGTCCTTCCACCTCGCTATCATGCACCCTCTTGGTTATTCTCTTGCTTCCCATACGTTCCATATGGCTGAAACATCTCAAGGTGTTCTTTTTCACACTTTCCAGCACATCTACCTCAACACCACACCTCCCTCTTACTTCCTCATTCACCTGTCTATCCCTCGATGTAACTCCGCACGCACTTCTCAAGTAACTCATTTCCACCCCTCTCACTCTTGATCCGAGTCTCTCCACCAACGTCCATACTTCGCTTCCGTAAGTCAGTGTCGGGATTACCACACTGTCATGCAAGGACTTCTTCACTTCCATTCTGATCACCCAATTTCTTGTTACTGCTTTCAGCGTTCCTACAACCCTCTTCCCCTATTACACCCTCTCCCACACTTCTTCATCCATACTCCCACCCTTACTCAGCACACTACCCAGATACTTAAAAGAGCTGACAATCTCCATAGCCTGACCGTTCAACTTCATCTCACACTCTGTGGCTTCACCCCTTTCGAAGACCATAACTTTGGTTTTCCCTGCATTTACCTTCTGATTTAATTTTTCGCACACTGTTCCAAATATATTTACCATACCCTGCAACTCCCATTCATTATCGCTCATCAGAACTGTATCATCAGTAAACAGCAGTACAGGTAGCTTCCACTCGTTTCCCTCCCTTTTCAGCGATACACCAACATCAACTGCTCTTCCTTGTATTTCTTTCATGACTCCATCCATATATACAGTAAACAACCACGGGGACAACACACACCCCTGTTTCAACCCAACATTCAGATCAAAGAACTCGCTCTGCTCATTCTCCACACGTACTGCCGCCTTTGCACATCATACATGGTCTTCACTGCTTTCAGCAACTGACCATCTACTCCGTATAATCTAAGTACTTTCCACATACCTTCTCTATCCACTCTGGCATAGGCCTTCTCCAACTCCATAAAGGCAGCAGGCATCTTTTGTTGCTTCTCCAGATATTTCTCCACAACACATTTCAGGGTAAAAATCTGATCTACACATCCTCTTCCCTTCCTAAATCAGCTCTGCTCGTCATCTATCCATTTCTCCATTCTCGCTCTCACTCTCTCAATTACTACCCTACAGTACACTTCCCTACTACGCTTAGAACATGTATTCCTCGATGGTTACCGCACATTCCTCTTTCCCCTTTACCCTTATATAGGGGGCTATTATGCCTGTCTTCCAGTCATCGGGTGCATTCCCCTTCTCCCATGCTAGTTTGCACATTTTCCTTACCCATTTGATCACTATCTCATCACCATACCTCTTCATTTCTCCGCACACTCCATCTATCCCTGGTGCTTTCCCCAACTTCACTCTTTTCATGGCTTCACACACTTCTGACATCCTGGTCCCCACCTCCTTCTCCACTACTTCTCTTCTTCTCCCTCCAATACCCCATCCAAATATGTTTGCTGGCACTTCATTCCTTACATTCAGCAATTTGTTGAAGTACTCCATCCATCTTTCGACTCTCTCTTGTTTCTCAGCTAGCACTCGCCCATTGTTATCTTTCACACTTTACTGTTTCCCTTGCTACCTTTGTTGACTTCTTTTCAGAACAGTTTCTTTCACTCCCTCCATTTTACACTCAGATTCCTTCCAAATTCCTCATCTACTCTTATCTTACTTTCCTTCACTACTCTCTTCACAACTCTCGTTTTCTCCAAGTACCTCGCTCTTTATTTACTGTTAGAAAATACTGTGTACGGAAATGTATTCAAACACGGAATATAATTTTATATTTGCATATAATTGTACAGTAAATAAACAATTCATACCGTATATTTCACTGTTTGCATTCATAGATTATTTGAGGATATGTTGTTCTGCCTTCACATCATAGTTAACGTTCAGTATATTATTGTTAATTGATGAAGTAAACCGGATAGTTATTTTGTTTTTCTCTTTTTTGGAGTGATTAAGGATTTAAAATGGCTTACTTTGAATCAAATGGTAAAGATTGTTCATTGTGTGTTTATATTTTATTCGTGATATTATTGTGTGTTTGGTAATTTAAATGGAAATCGTTCTCCTTGTTTTCTAAAGAAACCGGCTGAATAAAAATACAGCATACTGGAATATCTCCGTGAGCTTAACCATTCCAGAATGCCATGATATAATTTTAGTATGTCTACTTTTAGAAAAAATAAAACAAAAAACAAATCAGATTAAAAAGGGTATGTGGGATATTTAAGAATATTAATAGCCTTAACCCTTCTCGTACTTGGACGTGTTTTTGCATTTTATTTTGGCTATCTTAAGACAATTGTATTTAGGTTAGAACAGATTAATAATTGATAGGTTTGTTTACCAATTTCATCCACGAGATCCTCTCTAAGCCATACAGTGGTGAATTATTGCCAGAATATAAGGAAGTAATGCATCGTCGAATACTGAAAGTGTTAACCTTCTTTATCGCTCGATACTCACAAGTGGTCAATTTATCAAGTTATAAATTTGTATCCCGTAATTGCTTCACCTTTACCCACTTGTGCAGTTCACTTCCCACAACTTCCCACGGCATACACTACAGCTCTGATCACGGATAGGTAACACACTTAAGACGTCGAATCACCCTTTGACTGTCACATCTTGTCTGCTAGCAACACTACTCGAAGCAGGTTTTTTGAACAACGACATAACTTTATTTACTGCGATTGCTTATCCGGGACTTGATACTGTGTATTTAAAAGTATTTTTTGCCCGATAATATATGCCCACTATTCAAAATATAACAGTGACCATCAATGTTTATTTTCTCATAGTAGTTGTTATGTGTCTAAACGTGCACAATAATATCCATTTAAATAATCCTTAATGCAAGTATCTAAATAACCAATAATGGGGTGGACAAGAAGCATATCCATAGTCAACAGTTAATGCATCATATCAACTCAGAGATAGACTATTTCAACTAGTCGATCATCTCACCCATTAGCTGTCAACATTGCAAACTCAACCAGTTGTTATCAACCAAATCCTGATTCACTGGATCATATTCATCCAGTGCCAACTTAGCAACTGTCAACTCAACCAGTAAACTAATTTCAGTCATTAGGTATCGACCATCGACAACTTATTGTTTATTAGTGGCCCCTCCATCATTGACGATGTGCCTTACTAAAGTATGGCCTATCTTTGAACTCAATGGTTCGCCGTTCAAACGACCCGCCTAGGAGAGTATTATTTTATTATTATTATAGAAGCTGTCTAAGCCTCCCAACAGGGTGCAGATACACCTATAAAAGATGAATCCCCACAAAATACCCGTAAGTACTGGAGAGAGACTAAGACAACTAAGAAAAAGGAAAAGGGCTACAGTAGTTAGAGAGCCCAGAAGAAAAGATTAGTTTGTCAATTAAAACACCAATTCTAAAAAGAATAAAAGCAAATCATGATTAAAACACAAATTTACTGCTGTAATAAAACATTAACTCTGGACTTAAAAGCTGAGATATGGGTTGACTGTACAACCTCGTTTGGCAAATGATACCAAAAGGGAATCATTGAGGGAATAAAACAACGAGAAAACTGAGATGTAGACACATTAATTGGAGTCATGGCAAGGTCATTAAGACTCCTCGTAAATCTTGTTGCGCGAATTAGAATAAAAGGTTCTGGTAAAACACTATGCAATGGATGCTGAGTATTGTTAAAACATTTAAATACAAGACTAAGGGCACCAACCCGACGCCGATGATGAAGATCAAGAGATAGAGCAGGGAGAATCAATTTAATAGAATTAAGAGCTTTATCAAGCAATTTCAAATGACAGTCAGCAGCCGAGTTCCAAACAGGAGAACAATACTCAAAATGAGGCAAAATAAAAGTATAAACAGATTTTATGACTGTGGTTTCACAAGCGAATGTTTTGTAACACTTGCGAAGTAAACCAATCTTTTGAGACAATAGTAGAAGGCAAGGAACGAATATGCTTCTCAAATGTCAACTTAGGATCGAGAGTCACTCCAAGCAAACGCAAACCTGACACATCCTCAATTTGTTCACCAGAAACATGCAAACAAGGATGAGGAGGAGCCAAAGTACGTGATCTACTGATTATCATGGAGTGAGTTTTCTTAGCATTAAGCTTCATACCCCAAAGTTCACACCAAGAGGTAATCTTAGCCAAGTCCCTGTTTAGAGATGCTGCAACTTCGATTCTACTCTCTGGAGATGGAATTGATGAGTATAAAGTTATGTCATCGGCATAAGAAACTAGTTTATTTTCAAGCTCAGAGCACAAGCAAGCAATAAAAATAATGAAAAACAGAGGCCCAAGTACACTGCCCTGTGGAACACCCGAAACAACAGGAACAGAAACAGAAGTGCACCCATCAACGACAACATGCTGAGACCTGTCTGCCAAAAAATCTTTAAAAATAGATAAAAGACTACCACCAATACCATGAAGTTGCAGCTTATATAAAAGGGCTTTATGATTAACAAGATCAAAAGCAGAACTAAAATCAATAGCCACAACACGAGATTCATACCCTTTGTCCAACGAAGACTGAAGATCATGAGATAAAGTTAAAAGCGCATCGCAAGTACCCAAACCTTTGCGAAAACCAAACTGTGAATTGGGTATTATATAATGACGATTACAGTATGAAGAAAGGCGTCTAGCTAAAAGCCTCTCAAAGATCTTTGAGAGAATAGGCGTTATGGATATAGGACGATACTCAGAAGGGGATGACGAAGCAGTGCTCCCTTCGGAATTGGAGTGATGCTAGCTTTTCGCCAGCAAAGAGGAAAACTACCAGATTTCAAGAGCAACCTAAATACTATAGCCAATTTAGGTGCTAAGACAACAGCACTCTTCTTAAAGAAGAGAGGGAAAAATCCATCTGAGTCAATCCCACCATAAGTGTCAAGATCCAATAAATATTGTCTCAATTCAGCTGATTTGAATGCTATCAACTTTAGATTTAGGACTAGGGAAACATGTCAAGGGCAATTGCAATTCCTGATCACTCTGCTTACCTATGAAAATATTAGAAAGCATATTACCCGTAGTTAATGGATCAAAAGAGATAGAACCATCAGAATCACGAAGTGGAGGCATGGTGGAGTCAATTCCAAATAGTGAGGCCTTAAGTGAGGCCCACCATTTATGTGGCTGAGTAGCACCTGCGAGAACTTCCTGCAAATGGGAATTGTAATCCCTCTCGGCTGTACTATATACTCTCTGCGTAACTGACCGAAGATGTACATAGTCATCCCAAAGCAACTGGGTTCGATTACGTCTCCAGCGGTGATATGCAGCCTGCTTGTTATTATATGCACGCTTACAGTCGTAATTGAACCAAGCTTTATCTTTAATACGGGATTTGATTAACTTAGAAGGGACTCTTCTTTGCAGGATGTCTAAGAGAGAGTTATTGAGGGATGAAACAGGGTCATCAGATCTTAGTATGTGATTCCAGTGAATATTGGTAACATCATCACATACATTTTCCCAATTAACTCGAGATTTAAGATAGACTTTACGAGATATAGTGATATCTGGCACAGTAAATTCAAGATTGATTTTACAGGTTACGGCATTATGGTCAGAAGTACCTACAGGAGCAAGAACTGCAGTCTCCACAACACCAGGAGCATCTGTTAAGACGAGATCAAGACAGTTTCCAGAAATATGTGTAGGTCCAGCAATCAACTGCTCACACCCAGACAAATTAGCAAAATCCATGGCAGCGTGACCATTTCTATTTGTTGGAGAGACCGAGTTCAGCCACTCTTGATGATATGCATTAACATCTACAAAAACGAAAGATGACTTGACATCAACAGACTGAATAAATGCCAAGGCATTTAAAAGACAGTCATATAGATTGTTATTGGCATCAGGATTTCTATATAGGCTAAAAATGTAGTGGTTATGATATTTACTGGAAACTTTAACCAACAGGATCTCGTGGCAACCACAAAGAAATTTCGTCAAAGGCTGGGCATAATAGCCAGATCGGATGTATAAACTCATTCCACGAGCACGAGGAAGAGAGTCACGGCGAATAAGAAGTGGTTTAGTAATCATCAAGATTGCCAATCGTCGTGAGCGAAACGCTCTAAAATATAATAAAACCACTCGCGGACTCGTCCTTATGATGTGGGTACCACTACTAGAAAATAACAGTAAAAAATTAAACAAATTAAAGCATTAAACATGATCCAGCATAATGTGCTTCTCAGGCGTCTGCTGTTTATTCTGCGCGTCACCCAGCTCTTATCTGGGCGCATATGTCCTTCTTGTCCTAGGTGCCGTCGGGTCCTTACGTGTTCGGAGGTGTGCCCAGCCTCGTTCATTCTTCTCCTGCTTCATACTTGTGAGACTATTCTCATATGTACATAATATATGCTGAGGTCAGGGTAGCTTATAGATTAGCTAGGCTGTGTACACCTTTTCCCACTCGCCTTTGGAGACTGTTCTCTGGGTGTTTGGTAAGGTTTTGTCAGGAGTCCTTGTTGGGATAAGGCAAGGCTCCCACGTGTGTGTTTTCTTTCCCCTAGGTTTATTCTATTTTAGCTCTTATAGACATGAGGCTTCTTTTAGAGGATCCGGGGCCCGCTTTTCGGCTACCTATTCGGGTGGGTTAAGCGGTATTTCCTTCTCTTCAAGAGGAACATGTGCGTTTCAAGTTGTCTCACTTAGTGAGGGGCTTGGCACTTGTTCATGACGCTTTTCAGCCTACGTTCCTGTTTCTATGTGATGGGTGTGGGAGTGCTATGCTGGGCTTCAGGTTTGTGCTTTTAGAGTGTTCTTCTGCCACATGCCCCCGTCTAGTTGGCCTCCTTTAGTTTTTTTAGTTATGGCTAGGATGTGTTATTGATTATTGATTTATTAATGTATAACTATGCCCTAATGTGTGCACATTGTAAAATCTAGTGGCTAGGAAGGCTGGGCCCTTCCGGCGGGATTTGTTAAGTCAGACTTAAGACAACGTGCCTCTAGTCACTTCATGCGGTTTCCCCGCCGGGATCTTTCCGGAAGTGTCTAGAGCTATGTTGATTTCGAGTTGTCTTTGTTTGGCACAAGAGAGGCCGAAATATTTCTGTCTAGTTTTTGCGAAATGTTACTTCAGTTTGTCTATTGGGGTCCCCGGCTTGGCCTTCACCCACAGGACATTTCTGCCTCAAGGTCTAGCAGAAAACGTTTGTAGTTTGGGGCTACTAAGAACGCATACCTGGTTTAAAAGTGGGGAGCCACTTCCGCCGGGTATAGGCTGAGCCGAATATGAATTCACCTCTTCCTATCTTGAGCATCTCAGTTAACTGTGTAGCTAATTTCTGGCGTTGGTCACTGGAATAGACGGACGCCGGATTCTATTGGCGTTGGGCCCGGGAACCAAGTTCTTGATTAGATGGGATTAGGTCAGTGTTGGTCACTTTGGTAAGAAGTAATTATTCACTTTAGCTTGTCCAGCCTAGCATGTCCCTATGAGCCTTGATTCTTGAATTGTTCAACCCTCAGGTGTGGTAGCCACCCGGGACGCCTAGGAGGATTTGCAACCCCCCGGCGGGAGGGAGCGATGGATTTCAGTGGGTATACCTTTCGTACCGGCCCTAACTGTGGTAACCTTTCAGTCATTGGACACAAACAGTGCGTGAGATGTGTGACCTGTCTTGACAGGTCCAGGGGTCGGTGGCTCTCGAAAACATGTTCACAGTGCGCAGTGTTACGTAATGGCTTTCTCACTCACTCTGACAGCAAATGTAAGACAATTTTGCTGACCATTAAATCCATTTTCGTTCTGTACTGTAAAAATATAGCCCATAAATCTCTTCAATTGGATGATCCCTTCTTAGACGATTTGTTAAAAACAGTGCCTTCTTCATACGTAACCAGTGGTTCTAAAGTGAAAAAGACTGTAACGAAAGTTTCTGATGAATCTAGCAGTCGCGATGCTCCTTCCCGCCTCTCCAAGAGATCCAGGACCTCAGACGGGCCTGTGCCGGGGTCGTCTGCTTTGACCTCCTGACGAGCCAGGTCTCGTTCACCTCTGGAGAAACCCAGGTCTTCCTCGCCTCTTCAGCTACAAGAGGCAAAAAAGCACCGTCCTGATTTCGCTTCCTGTCTAGCAAAAGGTGATGACAAGTCTAAGGACACAAAGAAATCCTTGAAGCGGTCGTCTACGAAGAAGTCCTCGAAGTCTCAGACCTAAGCTACGCCTGATTATGTACCTTCTTCTTCCTGCCGGGATTTCTCTCAAGACTTGGATGCCAGTGTTATAGGCCCTACACCTCAGTTTACGATCCCCCGACGGGTGGCACTACCAGAGCCTCCCGTTATTCCGGTACTTGGGGTAGATCGCGGTAGCAGTGTCCCTTCTAGCAGACAAGATGATGACATCTCCCATACCTCCGAGCAATTTGAAGATTCTATTGCTGAACCTATGGAAACTTCCCCCATACCTGATCTCTACTTGGGCGAGGAAGTTCTGCCCAGTGTTCCTGTATCGCAAACAAGTACACATACCACTGCTGCCCGGGCTGGCGAGTCACGGTCGGAGGCTTTACCAGCCCCCACATCCCGGGCACCAGGCGTCACACCTCTTCAACAATACTTCGCAGACCTGGAGGAGATCCTGTCTGGCCAACGGCAGTCTCCTTCACCATCTGGAACACAGGGCTCAGATTTTTCTCGCCCTGCATCAGCGTCTGACCAGCAAGGTGGAATCGTAGTGACTAATGAACAGTTTCATGACTGGCTGGAGTTTCTCAAGTCAGTGAAGGAAGAAAGACAAATTAAGATGCCAACCCCTGTAGTCCCGGCGGTGCGACCTCTAGGGCATGTGCAAGTTCTCTCTCAGGTTGATATTAAATCTAACCCTCCTGTAATTCAATCCGGCCGATTCTACGCCAGTTGCCACTTCTCTTTTACCTTCGAAGATAAATATCTTAGCAGATTTGATTCCACCTCCCCTTGATCATTCAGTACTTTCTAAGAAAGGCCCTATGCCCCTCTTATATGGCCCTGATACTTTCTGGACAGTCATAAAGCCCACTTGTCCTGAGGTGGCGCAGCCGACGGTCGCAGGTGAGATAAACCACTGGTTTATCAAAATGAGTGAGGCCAAGAAACTACGGGCCAAGAACCAAGCCAGCGATGTGTTAGATGTTGTTATCAAAGCTATCCCAAGTTTGTAAAGTCCTGAGTACTTTGTCTACTCACAGTCCCCGGCTCTCCCTCCAGCATCATCTGTGAAACTTTTCTCTGATTGGTCATAGTTTGATGGTTTGAACGATGTTAAACTTTTGCAGGGTATGATCCCCGAACTTAACACTACCCTGCAGAGGGATGATTCAGGTATTCCGGTCATTCACATTGACAGTGGGGAGTCTGGGCCGTGGGCTGTGTGGGGACAAGAGGTCCAGCTGTTTGCCAGCACTATTACGAACAAAAGCAGTCATCAGCTTCTGCCTGAGGACAATCATTGGTTCTCTATGCCAGTAGGCCAGGCGACAGGAGTACCGCAAAACATGCTTGACTTTTTGAGTGCTCCTAAACTTGTGTTATGCCAACTAGTAGATCCTTTTTGTTCTCCTACCCAGCTATAAATTGATAAAGATTATAAGATGAGGCAGAAAGCCTGGAGGCTTTTATCACAGTACGGTCAGTACCTACTCAGCCATCAGCTTGTGGCTTCATTAGCCAGGACGACTGAGTTGGTGACTGATACTAGTACTCATAAGGCTCTATCTCTCACCAGGCACCTCTTACTTCAAAACTTTATCCAGTCCCTTGGGGACATCCGCACAACTATTTTTGAAGCCGTGAGGGTGCATCAAGATCTGAGGGTGTTTCTAGTTAAGAAGCTGCCAGTGGAGATAGGTAGAAGATTATTTTTGTCTGATGTATTAACCAAAGCTCTTGCTTCCACAGATGCTTGGCACACAGCTATACATTGTTTGTTGGAATCTAACAGTGCCATTGCTTCCAAGTCGAAGAGTGAGTCAGCATTTAAACCCAAATTTTCTAAGGGTCTATTTCGTGGCCAGTTTCAGTCACCGCAGTCACCAAACCCCCGGAACCAGTGACACAGCTAGAGGCCGCGGTCAGTCCAGAGGTAGAGGGAGATGGTTCAGGGGACAGTCCATGAATAGGTCAGGCAGCAATGATAGCAAAGCCTCTCGTCCCCCTAACAGTCAGTCAGAGTCACAATCCTCTCAACCAAAGAACTGAGACACCACGAAGCTCTCTCACTCCCAGTGCCGAGAAATGGCGAGGCGTAAATGAGAGTAGCTCTGCCAGATAACACCAGTCTCGTGACTGGCAGCTTGCGGGCTTGTTACAGGTCATGGCCCCGCAACACATGGGCAAGGACAGTGGTCCGCAAGGGTCTCTCTTGGGGATGGTCCCGGCGACCTCGCTTACGTATCCCCCAAGAATTAACTTGTGTTTCATTTGTTACGAACTGGCACTCGGGTACACAAGGGCTCTCAATCAGGACTCGAATACGGCTCGCTGCCACAACGGAAACACACGATCCCAACCCCTTAGTACTGCCAGCCGAACAAAAAACACCAATACCCTCCAGAGTTCAATCTGCTATAACGGGGTATACAAGAACTCGGTACTAGTGTTCAACAACAGACTAATAAAAAGACAGGAATTATCTAGTCTGGTCAACAATCAAACAATGAAGTAAGAAACAACAACACCAAAGAATAGTGTTGGCCGAAGCCGAAGTAATCCACCCTTGACTATGAACTTAAGAAGTCCTCCACCCTCTACTTCGGATCGGCACTATTACGTTACGTTAATTAATAGTCCTTAAGCATCGAGCAAGGAATCTTCTGAAAAAAGTTAGATGCTTCTCGGATGCTCGTAAGAAGTACGTATCGGATTTTGAACAGTAATTCAATAAGCAAAAACACTGGCAATTAAATACTATTAAAGGCTTAAATTGGCATAAGACTAATTAAAAGAATATGCAATAGTAAATGGCAAACATTAAAAGGAAGTACTCCGCAAATGCAACGGCAATAGCCTACTCGGATTGTGCTCGTGGGCCACTAATCACTAAAGTAGCCAAGCTTGCAACACATGAAATCAATAGTGCATAAACAATATCATACATAAGGAAAGCTTCAATACTATTCGGTATCTACTAATCGAGTAAAGTCTAGCTGGGGTACTGTAGGCAAAAAGGTAGCAGTGACTGAGCAAAAACGGCTCGTAGCTTAGCGAAGTCCTCACAAATGTTTAAAGTATTACATTAAAACTAACAAGTGCACTTTGAGATATTCAGATCCCTTGTATCTGGTTTTCTCCCGGCTCCTTGACAAAGTAAAAACAAACTGTTAATAAAATACAGGGTGGTTAGGCTCTTGCCCTCACGCACTGTAAATTATTAACTCATCACAGTCAGCCGCGAAGACAACCTAGGCTTCACTGAACCGAAACGAGTATGCAGGTTTATCGCTTAACCACTGCATCAAACAACAACTCGTAACACAGAAAAGCCTTACCCCAGTCTAGCATTACCTAGACTAGCAGAAAACAGGAATAATAATAATAACACACAGGGAAATGCATAATTATACAAGTGCAACAAACATAAATCAATCCTATTCTAAGTCAACCCTTCCAAAATAGGCTATCTAATAGGCAAGTATCTCATGAGAACTCAAGCGATAATACGTTGGCTGACTAGCTCTGCACCAACGGGACCATGGAAGTTAAACAGGGCAGGGAAAAGAGGAGATAAGAATGTAAGGTAGTAGAGAAAGTTCCCATCAGTCAGAAGAATATATATTGTGACGCATGTCCAGTCTGAGCATGCTGCACAGAACGCCTAGTCATGCCCCACTCTCGCTAGGATCGTCAGGGCAGGAACTTTGGCTGTAGTCTATGTAGAGTTTCCTAACTTAGTTCATGTGAGCCGTTGTACTATAAGTATTATGAATATGTATTTTGTTTTCATCTGAGTCAACGAGTTCTATTTTATATCATTAGTTATAAGTATTGTGTATAAAACTTATTTGTAATGATGAGAGGAGAGAGAGAGATTACGTAACGGGGGTCAGTGGGTGCGCCATGCGGGAGGTGGGCCTAACTCACTAACACTCCCCCCCTCCCCCCTCCCCTCAGTGCGTGGGAAAGCCTTTGTCGATCCCAGATTGAGAGAGAACAATTACGTAATGATTGTCAGTGGGCGGTCCTTAGTAGTTTACGTTGGGCTCACTAGAGGGCCAAGTATAAAAAGGGAAGTCTAGCCATTTTTAGATCAGAACTCATTAGGCAGAGCGACTTCTCATTTCCCTTGCTAACTATAGATATTCTTCTGACTGATGTGAACTTTCTCTACTACCCTTACAGCCTTTTTTCCTCTTTTCCCTATCCTTTTTAACTTCAATGGTCCCGTTGGTGCAGAGCTAGTCAGCCAACGTATTATCGCTTGAGTTCTCACGAGATATATGCCTATTAGATAGCCTATTTTGGAAGGGATAACTAGAATAGGATTGATTAATGTTTGTTGCACTCGTATATGCATTTCCCTGTGTATTATTATTATTGTTCCTGTTTTCTGCTAGTCTAGGTAATGCTAGACTGGGATAAGGCTACTGGTGTTGTGATTCCCGATGTGTACTAGATTTTGTTGAACCTGTACAATCGCAACGGAGACGTGGGAAGCCTATGTGGTCTTTCTGACTGTGTACCTTGTGAGTTTAGCACTGTGTTGCGAGTGAGGGCTTTTGCCTCTGCCACCCAACACTGTGCTAACTCGGTTGCTTTGACTTTGAGAGGATCGCCAGGAGAGAACCAGATACTAGCGATCGGGATCTCTCAAGAGAGCATCCCGTCAATTAACGTAATTTGGCCGCACAGCCTTAAGGACCTCGCTAGGCTACGAGCCGCTTGCTCAGCCATTGTTTCCTAGCCTACTACATCCCAGCTAGACTTTGCTCGATTAGCAGATACAGAATAGTATTGAAGCTTTCCTTATGTATGATATTGTTTATGCACTATTGATTTCATGTGTTGCACGCTTAGCTACTTTAGTGATTAGTGGCCCACGAGCACAATCCGAGTAGGCTATTGCCGGTGCATTGGCGGAGTACTTCTTTTTAATGTTTGCCATTTACTATTGCATATTCTTATAATTCTTCTTATGTCAATTTAAACCTTTAATGATATGTAATTGCCAGTGTTTTGCTTATTTGAATAGCTGTTCAAAATCCGATACGTACTTCTTACGGGCATCCGAGAAGCATCTAACTTTATCAGAAGATTCCTTGCTCGATGCTTAAGGACTATTAATTTAACGTAACGTAATAGTGCCGATCCGAAGTAGAGGGTGGAGGACTTCTTAAGTTCTTAGTCAAGGGTGGATTACTTCGGCTTCGGCCAACACTATTCTTTGGTGTTGTTGTTTCTTACTTCTTTGTTTGATTGTTGACCAGACTAGATAATTCCTGTCTCTTTATTAGTCTGTTGTTGAACACTAGTACCGAGTTCTTGTATACCCCGTTATAGCAGATCGAACTCTGGAGGGTATTGGTGTTTTTTGTTCGGCTGGCAGTACTCAGGGTTTGGGATCGTGTGTTTCCGTTGTGGCAGCGAGCCGTACTCGAGTCCTGATTGAGAGCCCTTGTGTACCCGAGTGCCAGGTCGTAACAAATGGCGACCTTGCTTAGGATTTTGTGAACAGTATAAATTTTTGCAGAGTTGTACAACATTTGTTTGTTTGTATTTTAGCGTGCATATTGAAGAATATTTTTTTTGTATGGCAATTAGTAGAGCATTTAAGAGACTCCAGTTAATTTAGTAATTAGTGCTTGCATAGGAAGTTTAACACTTTTGTCTCGAGAATTTTTTTGTGGACTTCAGTATGTCGTGCCCTAGCACTGACGATGAGCGAGAGGTGCCGTTAGTAACCAGTGAGGAGGATGCTAGAGTTTTTGTGAGTAAGCGGTACCACGTGACGGAGGAGAGGCTGACTGGGGTGGATGTTTATGGCTTGCACCTGATAGCCAAGGTTTTGGGCATTTCCAATGTAGTAGGGATGTCCAAGGGGGAGCTGATTTCCTGGGTGTTGCGTGGACGACATGGGGTTTCGGAGGAGAGGGCGTTTGGGGGGGTTCCTCCCCAGATCCCCTCTCACTCGACTCCCACAGTGCCGTCCACTCAGTTACCGGAGGTTAGCACTCTCCCACAGAGGGATGAGAATTGGCAGATTGGAGTGCCCTCGGGTGGTGCACATGGTGGTTCCCCAGTTTTTGCCCCCCCTCCTTCAGTAGTGGAAGCTCCCTCTTCCTGCCTGTCTCCAGATATGGTATTTAGACTTGAGCTTGCTAAAATTGAGGTTAGAAAGCAGGAGATTGAGGCTGAGACCAGGAGGCAGGAGGATGAGACTAGGAAGCAGGAGAATGAGACTAGGAGGCATGAGATTGAGGTTAGGAGGCAAGAGGATGAGACCAGGAGGCATGAGGCTGAGCTTAGGTACGACTCAGAGAAATATTGTGCTCAATTAGATTTAGATAAGACTCGTGCAGAGTCGACAGGGATTCGGATGGGCCGTGAGGGCCAAGTAAGAGAACAGTCCTTGTCCCACTTAGTCAAATTGGTGCCGGTATTTAGTGAAACTGAAGTCACAGAATTTTTTAATCGTTTTGAGAAGAAGTGTAGGGAGCATAATTGGCCTGAAGAGAAGTGGGCAGCTCTAGTCTCCTCAAGACTTACGGGTAAGGGTCTGAAGGCTTATGATGCACTGCCTTTAGAGTCTTGCATTGACTACCCAGTATTGAAGAGAGCTGTCCTACGGGCATACGAGTTGCAACCGGAAACATATCGATTGAAGTTTCGGGGTGTTACAAAGACTAGGGAGGCGACCTTTCTTGAACATGCCCGGGACTTAAAAGATGCACTTACAAACTGGACACGTTCTGAGAAAGCTGAGACGGCCGAACAGTTGACTGAGCTGTTTCTGCTCGAGCAGTTTTATAAGTGTACTGGTGCAGAAATGACTTTAACTATTAAAGAAAAGAACCCAAAAACTCTACAGGAGGCAGCTGAGATGGCTGACCTCCGGCTATCGCTAATTCGTGGGTGCGGGTCTGCCCAGCGTAGTGAGGCAGGTAACAAGGGGCGTGACGCCCCACCCCCCCGAGTTAGTGATATACCTTATGCAAACAAGTACAAGAGCCATGATACCAAGACTGACCACAAGACGAGCACCGTCCCATTTAAGAAGGGGCCGGGCCCTTCCCAGTACCAAGGGAAGCCCAAAGGGGAGTTGGAGTGTTATCATTGTCATGAAAAGGGGCACTTTGCAAGAGTCTGTCCTAGCAAACCACCTACAGCAGCTGTGTCTTTGGCCTGCAACATTGGTGTGTCTCCGAAGTCATCTGAGTTTGCCCGGGGCAGTTCGTCAGAGGCTGAGGCACAGCCAATGCAGAAGCACCTGGGAGGCTCGAACCCTGCTCAGGATGTTTTTTGCGACCATAGAGGGCGGGGTTGCGTGATGTGGGCGGGGCGCAAGCATGGAGTAGAGGTCTTGCGTGATACAGGTGCTTCCCAGACTCTGATGAACAACTTGACTGGCTACCCTATAAACGCGGCTCGGGTGGTAGTGGTGCAGGGTATTAATGCAACTCGGTCATACCCGCTGGTGCGGTTGGAGTTGGAGGTGGATGGTGTGGCACGTGAATTGGATGTCGGGATTGTGGAGAAACTGCCAGTGGAGGGCGTCGATCTTCTTCTCGGCAACGACTTTGCAATGCCCGCTTCTGAGGTTCTACCCTTAGTCGTTGCCGAGAGGCCGGCCGACGTGAGTGGGGAAGAGCAAGAGTGGGTCGAGCGGTGCCAGACACAACCCATAGCGTGTGTTGTCACCCGAGCTCGGGCAGCTAAAGTGTCACAGCCTAGTCCTCCGTCTTCAGACCAGCGGAGGAACGATCAACAGGAGGAGGCTAAAGCTGGAGTTGGTTTTAAGAGTTTTGACTCGGCGGCTCTCCCGGGTGATTCAGTATTGGCACCTATGTTAGAGTCTGGAGAGGCCCCAGGACCTGTCACAGCTAGTGAGGAGGTAGGGCAGGAAGAGACTCCGAGGCAGCAACGTTACACACAGAGAGAAAAAAGGGTTGCTCAGTTTGATATTGGGGGAGGACTTGGGCTGCTTCGGAAGCATCTAGACAGGTTGGTTCCCTCAGATATTTGTAAGCTGCAGTTGGAGGATCCGGAAGTTCAGAAGTGTGGTAATGGTGCTGTCGAGATCAAACACGAGGACGGGGAAGCATGTCATGTGAACCTGTTGGAGGAGTTTGTGAGGCAACCACCTGGGCAGCCTACTGTCCCTGCGTTGGTCTGCCGCGGCCAAGGTGGAGAAGGAGAGGGGGGCAGTAGGGCACAGGTGGAGGAGAGTAGGGATTGTCATGTCTCGGCGGAGCAGTGGGCGGGGGACACGAGTCTGGTGGCTGTGGAAGCGCTAGAGCACCTGCCTGAGCAGCAGTGTGCAGCACTCCAGCACCAGCTCGGTTCATACCCCACTGGTCGTGCTGAGCCCCTGAGTCTCACAACTCGGGCGGTGCAAGATGTTCCGCGGGCAGGTCACATGAATGTTGAAAGACCGTTAGCCTCGTTGTTTCGGTGGTTCAAGGTGGGCGACGAGGCTTTGGCATGGTTGCCAGGTCAGGGTCGACCCATGGCTGCCAAGGGTGGTGGTCAAAAGGAGGACATTGAGCAGATTGGTGAGGTTGGCTGTGGAGTGGATGTGCCCGGTCGTCACATAGCCTCCCAATGCTGCTCTAGTCTAATGCAACAGCCCTACCATAGACCGACTGTATCTGGCCATGTCTCTAAAAGCGGTGATGCTGAGCAGGCAGATGTCGTCACAAGGAATGCGGGGGTGCGCATGTACGGTATCGGCGGGGAAGCCTTAGCAATAATGAACTATGGGAGTGACTGCACAGGTGGTACTGATTGTCCCTCTCATGACCTGGCTGTTCTAGGGACGAAGGTGGAGAAGGAGGGAGACTACAGGTTAGAAGCTGCGGTCTCGGCTGGGTTGTGGGAGGGCACTAGGCATGTTGTTCGGGAAGACAGTGCAAGGCAGTTGTTTACTAGGCTATGGCAGTACTTTCGCATGTTTGTTGCTTCTCCAGGCCTGATGTACGGGGTAGAATCCGACATGCAGGCTGGAGATAGTGCAAGGCTCAGTTTAATTCCCTACCGTATAAATCCTGCTCGACAGCCTATGGTGCAAGCAGAGCTGGGTTACGTGTGGACGAAGGGTCTGAGGGATAAGGAATGTCGTGAGTGGTCGTTGCCTGTAACTTTGCAACCGGTGTTAAGTGGCAAGATCAGTGAGTGTGTTGATTGCGAGAGTGTATGTGCATTATCCCTGACAGACGCCTATACTTTATCAAGAGTTGACGACACCATAGACCGCCTCGGGGCTGCATCGCCTATCACGAGGGTGGATTTAGTAAAAGGTTGCTGGCAGGTGCCTTTGTCCGAGTGTGCTGGGGAGGTGTGTGGTTTTGTTGTGGACGGGAGTACCTACCAGTGCAATGTTATGCCTGACGGACTTAAGAATGCACTAGCAACGTTTCAGAACCTGATGAATGAAATTGAAAAGGACGATGATGGGCTGGAGCATCCTGTTAGGTTCTGCTCGGAGAAGTACAATTCGGCCCAGGGGAGCTGCTCTGTTGTCGAGGAGGAGCTGCTGGCGGTTGTGCTTGCGCTGGGGCATTTCGAGGTCTATGTTCCAGCCTATGGTCCGGTCGTTGTAGTTTACCCAGATCATCACCCTCTCAAGTTCTTGGACCAGTTTCACAATCGGAATATGAGGCTGACCAGGTGGTCACTAAGGTTATTGGTATATAACCTGGACATACGCCATATTGCCGGTTGTGACAACGTGGTTGCAGATGGTCGTTCAAGGGTATATGATCCTGGGTAGATTGACACACGGGAAGCCTCCTGCTTTAGTTTGAATAGTATTTTGCGCTTGGTGCTTGTTGGCTCGCGGTTGTAGCCCAGCGTATTGGGTCGTAAAGCAGGAGTTGAGCGTTTGGTATAGAAGAAAATAGGCTGCCCTTATAGTGCAGCCGGGAAAAAACATATTAAAATATAAAAATCATAAAAAAAACTCTTTCTTTTGATATAGATAATTGTATAAGTTTGTCATAGCCTATAGAGTTTGAGTAGCCCACGAACTATCAAACGGCTGAGCTGCTGTAAGCTCGCTCTGGGAGCATGATATTGTGTCTTTTGCTATTGTTGGGAGGAGTTATAAAATGTGATTTTTTTTTAATAAGATGTGTTTTGGTGATAAACTCAGCTTTGTTTTAGTGCCATGCGGTCGCTGGGTGTGAGGGGCTTGATGGGGTTCTGTGTTTGTCAGATTTTAGCTCAGGGTTGAGCAAGTAAAATCTTGGGGGAGGTGTGACGCATGTCCAGTCTGAGCATGCTGTACAGAACGCCTAGTCATGCCCCACTCTCGCTAGGATCGTCAGGGCAGGAACTTTGGCTGTAGTCTATGTAGAGTTTCCTAACTTAGTTCATGTGAGCCGTTGTACTATAAGTATTATGAATATGTATTTTGTTTTCATCTGAGTCAACGAGTTCTATTTTATATCATTAGTTATAAGTATTGTGTATAAAACTTATTTGTAATGATGAGAGGAGAGAGAGAGATTACGTAACGGGGGTCAGTGGGTGCGCCATGCGGGAGGTGGGCCTAACTCACTAACACTCCCCCCCTCCCCCCTCCCCTCAGTGCGTGGGAAAGCCTTTGTCGATCCCAGATTGAGAGAGATCAATTACGTAATGATTGTTAGTGGGCGGTCCTTAGTAGTTTACGTTGGGCTCACTAGAGGGCCGAGTATAAAAAGGGAAGTCTAGCCATTTTTAGATCAGAACTCATTAGGCAGAGCGACTTCTCATTTCCCTTGCTAACTATAGATATTCTTCTGACTGATGTGAACTTTCTCTACTACCCTTACAGCCTTTTTTCCTCTTTTCCCTATCCTTTTTAACTTCAATGGTCCCGTTGGTGCAGAGCTAGTCAGCCAACGTATTATCGCTTGAGTTCTCACGAGATATATGCCTATTAGATAGCCTATTTTGGAAGGGATAACTAGAATAGGATTGATTAATGTTTGTTGCACTCGTATATGCATTTCCCTGTGTATTATTATTATTGTTCCTGTTTTCTGCTAGTCTAGGTAATGCTAGACTGGGATAAGGCTACTGGTGTTGTGATTCCCGATGTGTACTAGATTTTGTTGAACCTGTACAATCGCAACGGAGACGTGGGAAGCCTAGGTGGTCTTTCTGACTGTGTACCTTGTGAGTTTAGCACTGTGTTGCGAGTGAGGGCTTTTGCCTCTGCCACCCAACACTGTGCTAACTCGGTTGCTTTGACTTTGAGAGGATCGCCAGGAGAGAACCAGATACTAGCGATCGGGATCTCTCAAGAGAGCATCCCGTCAATTAACGTAATTTGGCCGCACAGCCTTAAGGACCTCGCTAGGCTACGAGCCGCTTGCTCAGCCATTGTTTCCTAGCCTACTACATCCCAGCTAGACTTTGCTCGATTAGCAGATACAGAATAGTATTGAAGCTTTCCTTATGTATGATATTGTTTATGCACTATTGATTTCATGTGTTGCACGCTTAGCTACTTTAGTGATTAGTGGCCCACGAGCACAATCCGAGTAGGCTATTGCCGGTGCATTGGCGGAGTACTTCTTTTTAATATTTGCCATTTACTATTGCATATTCTTATAATTCTTCTTATGTCAATTTAAACCTTTAATGATATGTAATTGCCAGTGTTTTGCTTATTTGAATAGCTGTTCAAAATCCGATACGTACTTCTTACGGGCATCCGAGAAGCATCTAACTTTATCAGAAGATTCCTTGCTCGATGCTTAAGGACTATTAATTTAACGTAACGTAATAGTGCCGATCCGAAGTAGAGGGTGGAGGACTTCTTAAGTTCTTAGTCAAGGGTGGATTACTACGGCTTCGGCCAACACTATTCTTTGGTGTTGTTGTTTCTTACTTCTTTGTTTGATTGTTGACCAGACTAGATAATTCCTGTCTCTTTATTAGTCTGTTGTTGAACACTAGTACCGAGTTCTTGTATACCCCGTTATAGCAGATCGAACTCTGGAGGGTATTGGTGTTTTTTGTTCGGCTGGCAGTACTCAGGGTTTGGGATCGTGTGTTTCCGTTGTGGCAGCGAGCCGTACTCGAGTCCTGATTGAGAGCCCTTGTGTACCCGAGTGCCAGGTCGTAACAATATAGTTAGCAAGGGAAATGAGAAGTCGCTCTGCCTAATGAGTTCTGATGAAAAAATGGCTAGACTTCCCTTTTATACCCGGCCCTCTAGTGAGCCCAACGTGAACTACTAAGGACCGCCCTCTGACAACCATTACGTAATTTCTCTCTCTCCTCTGGGATACACAAAGGCTCCCCCTAGCACTGAGGGGAGGGAGGAGTGCTAGTGAGTTACGCCCACCTCCCGCCTGGCGTCCCCACTGACCCCTAACTGTGGCTGTTTCTCTTCCCATCATTACAAATAAGTTTTACACATAATACTTATAACTAATGATATAAAATAGAACTCGTTGACTCAGATGAAAACAAAATACATATTCATAATACTTATAGTACAACGGCTCACATGAACTAAGTTAGGAAACTCTACATAGACTACAGCCAAAGTTCCTGCCCTGACGATCCTAGCGAGAGTGGGGCATGACTAGGCGTTCTGTACAGCATGCTCACACGTGGACATGCGTCACACCTCCCCCAAGATTTTACTCGCTCAACCCTGAGCTAAAATCTGACAAACACAGAACCCCATCAAGCCCCTCACACCCAGCGACCACATGGCACTAAAACAAAGCTGAGTTTATCACCAAAACACATCTTATTATTAAAAAACAAAATTCACATTTTATAACTCCTCCCAACAATAGCAAAAAGACACAATATCATGCTCCCAGAGCGAGCTTACAGCAGCTCGGCCGTTTGATAGTTCGTGGACTACTCAAACTCTATAGGCTATGACAAACTTATATGATTACCTATATCAAAAGAAAGAGTTTTTATATGATTTTTATATTTTAATATGTTTTTCCCGGCTGCACTATAAGGGAAGCCTATTTTCCTCCACTCAAACCCACACACCTGTGATAGCCTACAACTGATCATCCACCCTTGATAAACAATCCGCGATCACATTGTCACATCCAGCAATATGACGGATGTCCAGGTTATACTTCTGCAACATCAAAGACCACCTGGTCAGTCTCATATTGCGATTGTGAAATTGATTCAGGAATCTCAAAGGGTGATGATCAGTGTAGATAACCACGACTGGGCCATAGGCTGGAACATACACCTCGAGGTGCCCGAGCGACAGCACAATCGCCAATAATTCCTTTTCTATTGTAGAATAGTTCTTTTGTGCAGCATTGAACTTCTTAGAAAAGAAACTTACTGGGTGTTCCACACCTTCATTGTCTGTCTGTAGCAAGACGGCACCAGCTCCTACACTACTAGCATCTGTTGCCAGCTGAAAAGGCCTGTTAAAGTCTGGGGCCCTGAGTATCGGGTGAGTACATAGCAAATGTTTCACCAAAGTGAAAGCCTTTTCACACTCAGGTGCCCACATAAACTTTTTGTCTTTAGATAACAAATCTGTGAGAGGTGCCAACACCGTTGAGTAACCTTTTATGAAGCGTCTGTAGTAGCCTATCATACCCAAGAATCTCATAATCTGCTTCTTGGTTGTTGGGTGCGGAAATTTATTGATAGCCTGTACCTTGTTCTGAGGAGGGCACACCTGTCCCCTTCCTACTACAAACCCAAGGTACTGCACAGTGGCTTTTACGAAGTCACACTTTGCCAAATTTACTACCAGACCTGCTTCACTAAGTTTCCGGAACAAGGTCTCAAGGTGCTCACAATGGCTCTCAAAGTCGTCATCATAAATGATTACATCGTCCAAATATACGGTGCAATTTGGAATGTCCTTTACAATTTCATTCATCAGGTTCTGAAACGTTGCTGGTGCATTCTTAAGTCCGTAAGGCATAACATTGCACCGGTAGGTACTCCCGTCCACAACAAAACCACATACCTCTTTAGCACGCTCGGACAAAGGTACTTGCCAGTAACCTTTAACTAAATCTACTTCAGACAAAAAACGAGCATTACCAATTTTGTCAACACTATCATCAACCCGAGGAAGAGGATATGGGTTAGTTGGAGTCAAACCGTTTAACCTACGGAAATCAATACAAAAGCGTACCTTGCCATCTGGCTTAGGCTGCAGTGTTACGGGGGAAGTCCACTTAACTGTGCCTTTCTCTATCAACCCTCTACCGAGCATATACTCCAACTCATCCTTCAGAGCTGGTAGTTTTATGGGGGGCACACGGTACGGGATTGACTTAAAGGGTATATGGTCCCCCATGTCAACATCATGCATAGCCTGAGTAGTGAGGCCTGGGTGTTCAGCAAATACAGTGGGGTATGAACCGAACAACTGACGGATAGCATCAAACTGCGGCTCAGGCAAATGAGCTATAGCCTCGTCAGCCCTTAGGCTCGAGTTTCCCGCCCACTGATCCGCTGAAACATGTTGATCCCAGCTATCCTCCTCTGAAGCTTGACTGCCCCCCTCTCCTTCTCCACCACGGCCGCAACAAGCCAACACAGGGACAGTGAGAGGCTCAGAGGGGCGCCTCACATACTCTTTAATAAGGTTAACGTGACATAACTGGTTCTTTTTCCTCCTGTCTGGAGTGGCAACAAGGTAATCTAAATCTGAAATTTGTTCTACAATTTTATAAGGTCCAGTGTACTTCGCAGAGAGGGGGTTACCAACCAAAGGCAACAAAATTAATACCTCTTGTCCTACAGTGAACTTCCGGAGCCTCACTTTGTGATCATACCTGTCCTTCATCAAAGCTTGTGATTCTGTCAAATTTCTACCTGCCATCTCCAGACTCTTAAGTATGCGCTCACGGCTTTCAAGCACATACTTTAATAATGGACAAGGCTGCACAGTCCCCTCCCAAATTTCTTTCAGCATGTTAAGGGGGCCCCTGACACGGTGTCCAAAAATCAGCTCGTTTGGACTAAATCCCAGGCTCTCACCAGGTACCTCCCGAGCAGCAAACAGCACATAAGGCAATCCAAGATCCCAATCCATACCGTTGTCAGCACAATAACACCTGAGCATGCTTTTAAGTGTAGCATGCCACCGCTCAAGCACCCCTTGACTCTCAGGGTGATACGCTGACGATACTACTGCTCGTATCCCATGCTGTTGCATTGTTTGCTTGAACATGTTGGAGGTGAAATTAGATCCCTGATCAGACTGAATCTCCTCCGGGTACCCGTACCTTGAGAAGTACCACAACAAGTTACTGACTACCGTCTTAGCCATTCCATTTTTCATAGGGTATGCATCGGGGTATCTAGTGGCAACATCCATTATGGTTAACAAAAATTTATTTCCAGCCTTAGTGGGAGGGAGTGGACCAACCATGTCAACAATAATTTTACTAAAGGATGGCCCAATCACAGGAATAGGGTGTAACGGAGCCCTAGGAATAACTTGGTTCGGTTTCCAGACACGTTGACAAATATCACATGAGTTTATCCATGACTGCACATGAGACTTCATCCCCGGCCACCAAAACAATTTCCCCAAAGCCGCCACCGTTTTCTTGGCACCCAAATGTCCTGATAATGGAGAATCATGAGCCAACCTAAGCAAACTTTCCCTGCAGCCCTCTGGCACGACCAGCTGGTCAACTGTACCTGATCCGCCCTCCCAGTTCCTTTTAGGATCTTGATATCGGTGGTATAAAATTCCATTAACGAAAAACAAATCCCCTGCCTTTGCATCCCTATCTTCTTCTAACTCCACAGCCCCATTGGTACACTGCAAAACCTCTGGATCCTCTAATTGCAACTTTCGAATGTCTGTGGGAGCCAACATGTCTAACTGCTTGGTCAACAACTCATGCCCTCCCCCAACATCCAACTTAGACATCCGGTTTTCTCGCTGCAGGTAACGGTACTGTCTCTGAGTCTCTGCCTCCTCCACTACTTTATCAACTGTGTTAGGCACTGGAGTTACAACAGACTCGGTCAAAGGTCCTGCTATTGGGTCTTTTGGGAGAGCCACTGGTTCTAAACTCTTCAAACTTTTCCCAGCCTTCCAAGCTCCTTAATTCCCTTCCTCCGCTGTTCTGTGGCCTGGGAAATAGGCTGTGATACCTTAAATGCTTGGGAACGAGTTACCACACATGCCATCTGTTGGTGTTGACAACTCACTACCCACTCTTGTTCCTCCCTACTCACATCGGCCGGCCTCTCGGCAACGACTAAGGGTGGAACGTCTAAAGTAGGCACCGCAAAGTCGTTGCCGAGAAGAAGGTCGACGCTCTCCACTGGCAATTTCTCAACGATCCCAACATCTAAGTCCTTAATCACACCATCAACTTCCAGCTCCACACGAACCAACGGGTATGACCTGGTCGCATTAATACCCTGAACAACAACCACCCGTGCCGCATTAATTGGTCGCCCCGTGAAATTCTTCAAAAGTGTCTGTGAAGCTCCAGTATCACTCAAAACTTCCACCTTATGCTGGCAACCCGCCCAACTTACCCTACCGGTCCCTCTATGGGCGCAAAAGACATCACGGACAGGGGACGAGCCTTCCTGAGTCTTATACATAGCCTGTGATCCTGCCGCTGGCAAACTACCCTGGGTAAATCCAGACGACATTTCAGCCACACCTATGCTGCGCACCAAAGACACGGCTGCAGTTGGCGGCTTACTAGGACAAGATTTTGCATAATGCCCCTTCTTTCTACAATGAAAACATTCCACTTCCCCTATCGGTCTCTTCCGATAAGGGGCGGAGTTCTGACCCTTCTGTAATGGGACGGCTGTAGTCTTTGGTTCAGTCCTGGTATCTTGGCTTTTAAACTGAGGTTTATAATTATCTATAGTGATTGTCCTGAGCTCGAGGGTTTGGAGTATCGCGCCCCTTGGGAACTGCATCAACACGCTTTACAGATTCACATCCCCTGATCAGCGACAACCTGAGGTCAGCCATCTCAGCTGCCTCTTGAAGAGTTCTTGGGTTCTTTTCTTTAATAGTTAAAGTCATTTCTGCACCAGTACACTTATAAAACTGCTCGAGCAGAAACAGCTCAGTCAACTGTTCTGCCGTCTCAGCTTTCTCAGAACGTGTCCAGTTTTTAAGTGCATCTTTTAAGTCCCGGGCATGTTCAAGAAAGGTCCCCTCCCTAGTCTTTGTAACACCCCGAAACTTCAATCGATATGTTTCCGGTTGCAACTCGTATGCCCGTAGGACAGCTCTCTTCAATTCTGGGTAGTCAATGCAAGACTCTAAAGGCAGTGCATCATAAGCCTTCAGACCCTTACCCGTAAGTCTTGAGGAGACTAGAGCTGCCCACTTCTCTTCAGGCCAATTATGCTCCCTACACTTCTTCTCAAAACGATTAAAAAATTCTGTGACTTCAGTTTCACTAAATACCGGCACCAATTTGACTAAGTGGGCTAAGGACTGTTCTCTTACTTGGCCCTCACGGCCCATCCGAGTCCCTGTCGACTGCACGAGTCTTATCTAAATCTAATTTAGCACAATATTTCTCTGAGTTGTACCTAAGCTCAGCCTCATGCCTCCTGGTCTCATCCTCCTGCCTCCTAACCTCAATCTCTTGCATCCTAGTCTCATTCTCCTGCTTCCTAGCCTCAATCTTAGCAAGCTCAAGTCTAAATACCATATCTGGAGACAGGCAGGAAGAGGGAGCTGCCACTACTGAAGGAGGGGGGGCAAAAACTGGGTAACCACCACGTGCACCACCTGAGGGCACTCCAATCTGCCAATTCTCATCCCTCTGTGGGAGAGTGCTAACCTCCGGTAACTGAGTGGACGGCACTGTGGGAGTCGAGGGAGAGGGGATCTGGGGAGGAACCCCCCAAACGCCCTCTCCTCCGAAACCCCATGTTGCCCACGCAACACCCAGGAAATCAGCTCCCCCTTGGACATCTTTGCTACATTGGAAATGCCCAAAACCTTGGCTATCAGGTGCAAGCCACAAACATCCACCCCAGTCAGCCTCTCCTCCGTCACGTGGTACCGCTTACTCACAAAAACTCTAGCATCCTCCTCACTGGTTACTAACGGCACACCTTCAAATGACATCTCTCGCTCATCGTCAGTGCTAATGCACGACATACTGAAGTCCACAAAAAAATTCTCGAGACAAAAGTGTTAAACTTCCTATGCAAGCACTAATTACTAAATTAACTGGAGTCTCTTAAATGCTTTACTAATTGCCATACAAAAAAAAAATATTCTTCAATATGCACGCTAAAATACAAACAAACAAATGTTGTACAACTCTGCAAAAATTTATACTGTTCACAAAATCCTAAGCAAGGTCGCCATTTGTTACGAACTGGCACTCGGGTACACAAGGGCTCTCAATCAGGACTCGAATACGGCTCGCTGCCACAACGGAAACACACGATCCCAACCCCTGAGTACTGCCAGCCGAACAAAAAACACCAATACCCTCCAGAGTTCAATCTGCTATAACGGGGTATACAAGAACTCGGTACTAGTGTTCAACAACAGACTAATAAAAAGACAGGAATTATCTAGTCTGGTCAACAATCAAACAATGAAGTAAGAAACAACAACACCAAAGAATAGTGTTGGCCGAAGCCGAAGTAATCCACCCTTGACTATGAACTTAAGAAGTCCTCCACCCTCTACTTCGGATCGGCACTATTACGTTACGTTAATTAATAGTCCTTAAGCATCGAGCAAGGAATCTTCTGAAAAAAGTTAGATGCTTCTCGGATGCTCGTAAGAAGTACGTATCAGATTTTGAACAGTAATTCAATAAGCAAAAACACTGGCAATTAAATACTATTAAAGGCTTAAATTGGCATAAGAATAATTAAAAGAATATGCAAAAGTAAATGGCAAACATTAAAAGGAAGTACTCCGCAAATGCAACGGCAATAGCCTACTCGGATTGTGCTCGTGGGCCACTAATCACTAAAGTAGCCAAGCTTGCAACACATGAAATCAATAGTGCATAAACAATATCATACATAAGGAAAGCTTCAATACTCTTCTGTATCTACTAATCGAGTAAAGTCTAGCTGGGGTACTGTAGGCAAAAAGGTAGCAGTGACTGAGCAAAAACGGCTCGTAGCCTAGCGAAGTCCTCACAACTGTTTAAAGTATTACATTAAAACTAACAAGTGCACTTTGAGAAATCCAGATCCCTTGTATCTGGTTTTCTCCCGGCTCCTTGACAAAGTAAAAACAAACTGTTAAATGCGAAGACAACCTAGGCTTCACTGAACCGAAACGAGTATGCAGGTTTATCGCTTAACCACTGCATCAAACAACAACTCGTAACACAGAAAAGCCTTACCCCAGTCTAGCATTACCTAGACTAGCAGAAAACAGGAATAATAATAATAACACACAGGGAAATGCATATACAAGTGCAACAAACATAAATCAATCCTATTCTAAGTCAACCCTTCCAAAATAGGCTATCTAATAGGCAAGTATCTCGTGAGAACTCAAGCGATAATACGTTGGCTGACTAGCTCTGCACCAACGGGACCATGGAAGTTAAACAGGGCAGGGAAAAGAGGAGATAAGAATGTAAGGTAGTAGAGAAAGTTTCCATCAGTCAGAAGAATATATATAGTTAGCAAGGGAAATGAGAAGTCGCTCTGCCTAATGAGTTCTGATGAAAAAATGGCTAGACTTCCCTTTTATACCCGGCCCTCTAGTGAGCCCAACGTGAACTACTAAGGACCGCCCACTGACAACCATTACGTAATTTCTCTCTCTCCTCTGGGATACACAAAGGCTCCCCCTAGCACTGAGGGGAGGGAGGAGTGCTAGTGAGTTAAGCCCACTGACGTACCCACTGACCCCTAACTGTGGCTGTTTCTCTTCCCATCATTACAAATAAGTTTTACACATAATACTTATAACTAATGATATAAAATAGAACTCGTTGACTCAGATGAAAACAAAATACATATTCATAATACTTATAGTACAACGGCTCACATGAACTAAGTTAGGAAACTCTACATAGACTACAGCCAAAGTTCCTGCCCTGACGATCCTAGCGAGAGTGGGGCATGACTAGGCGTTCTGTACAGCATGCTCACACGTGGACATGCGTCACACATTAGAGGTGGGATCAGTCACCTGGGAGATGGCACTCAAGCAGATCATTGTCCCCAAATCTTCCATTCAGCCCGTGTTCACATCCCGAATATTCCTGGTGCCAAAAAGGGAGAGGTAAAGGTAGGTTTGCGACAGGGTTGTGTAATGTCACCATGGCTGTTTAATATGTATATGGATGGTGTGGTGAGGGAGGTGAAAAGGAGAACTATGGGAAGAGGATTGGGTTTAGTAGGAAAGAATGGTAGAGATTGGGAGTTGAATCAGTTGCTGTTCGCTGATGACACAGCATTGGTGGCGGATTCTGATGAGAAACTGCAGCGGGTAGTCAAAGAGTTTGGTGTGGTTTGTGGAAGGAGGAAACTGAAGGTGAACGTCAATAAAAGTAAAGTAATGGTGTGTAATAGGGGAGAGCATAGGGTGAATCTAGATGTGAGCCTGGATGGGGAAATATTGGAACAAGTAGAGTGTTTTAAATATCTAGGAGGAACGATAAGCAGGAGTGGAGGTATGGAAGTGGAGGTAAAACAGAGAGTGTGTGAAGGAAGGAAGGTTTTCGGAGCAATGGGAAGTATGTGGAAGACGAGAAATCTCGGAGTGAAAGTAAAAAGTGCACTGTATCAAGGAATTGTTGTGCCAACAGTGATGTATGGGGCTGAGACATGGGCTCTGAAGAAAAAGGAGAAAAGAGGGCTGGATGTGATGGAGATGAGCTGCTTGAGGAGTATGTGTGGAGTTACTCGTAGAGACAGATTGAGGAATGAAGAGATACGTAGGAGAGTGGGGCAGCAGGAACATGTGTCAGCCAGAGTGGACAGAAGGGTGCTGAGCTGGTATGGTCATGTTGAACGAATGGGAGATGAAAGGCTTACAAAGAGAATATGTGAGTCTGGTACAAGGGGAGATAGAAGGGCAGGAAGACCCCCATTGAGATGGAGAGACTGTGTAAGAAAGGCTTTGGATGATAGAGGAATGACTATAGATCAGGCAGGGGAAGTGGTGGTGGACAGGAGTGAATGGAGAATGCTTGTGAATAGTTGAGTGAACACGTGGTCATTTGGAGTAAGGGGTCGGGCGCAAGTTCGACTAGATAATAGTCCATCAGGCGCCTGGCCCGGGGGGACGATTAATATGAAGGGTGTGCCTGGAAGTGTGGTGGGAGAGCTTGTGGCTTTGGCTCCGCTGCATGTCTGCCTGCCGAGATCGGAACCTCTCCGGGTGGTCAGGGGCCGGGGGAGTGCTGGAGCGACCTTGGTAACCCTGGTCTCTGGGTCTTCTCCTGGGTGACCTGGATGTGTGTGAGTTTGTGTTTTTTATCTGTGTTTATTTTTTGTTTTATGTTGTTTTTGTGTTTTCCCTGTTCTTGCTCTGTCTTGAGTCGGCTACCCCCAAAATGGGGATTGGGCCTGAGCATATAGATAGATAGATAGATAGATAGATAGATAGAAAAAGGGAGAGTATTCAGATGAGACCATTCATCGACTTGTCTTCTCTGAACCTTTACATTCACAATCAGTCGTTCAGGATGCTGACTGTGAATGAGCCAAGGGAATAAACAAAAATGTTTTCAAAGGATGCCCTTTGGTCTAATCTTGCACCCCGTATCTTCACAAAGTTAGTCCGACAGGCTCTGCTACCATTGTTCAAACAAGGGATCATGGTGTTATGGTACCTAGACGACTGGTTAATAGTAGCGAATTCCAAAATTGCTTGCCTTCAACATGTACATCAGGTAATGTCTCATGTCACTGCCCTGGGCTTCAAAGTGAACTTAGCAAAGTCCAACTTGAACCCCACAAGGGCCATCCAGTGGGTGGGTCTGCTCTGGGACACCGAGTTACTTTCTCTGAGTCAGAGTGCGGACAACCGGCAGAGGTTTCGCAAGAAACTCTTTCGGTTTCTCCATTCTCTGACAACCACAAGGAGAATTTGGGAGTCTCTAGTGGGGTCACTCAACTGGATAAGGTTGCCGCTGTTGCCGGCGGAAACACTATGGCGAATCCCGAAATTAATCCACAACCTGCTGACGGCTTGGGCGAAGCCAGAAGTCTTACACTCCTCTTTGACATGGACAACTCCTCCTCCGATGGTCTGAATCGACACAGACGCTCCAGGTACCCTGGGATGGGGGTATCAGTCGAACCTGGGCCATCAAGGTAAGAGTTTATGGTCCAGGCACAATCACCTTCATATAAATGCCAAAGAGTTACTAGTCCCCCTGTTTTTCTTAAAGGAGCACGGCTCAACCTTGGCAGGAAAGACCTTAGCTTTCAGGATGGACAATCTGACTGCAGTGACATGCATTCAGAAGCAAGGGTCGGTGAGATCTCGAGTGTTACAAGGGTTGTCGGAAAAGATTTTAGGCTAGCTGCAAGGCTAGAAATATATCTACAAGCAACATATCTTCCCGGCGTAGCAAATGTCTGGGCAGACGCTCTGTCTCGGTGACAGAGCACCCTAGTAGAATGGTCTTTCAAGCAAACCGTCTTTCAAGGGATGATTGCAGAGCCATACCTTCCACAAGTGGACTTGTTCTCATCAGAGGCGACTCACAAGTTGCCTCAGTTCCTCACACGCCGGAGTCAGACTCCGGCAGGAGGACCGGACGCTTTTCTGGTAGACTGGAACACATGGAGCTCCATTTATCTGTTTCCACCTCCAGACGCATCCTTAATGTGCAGAGTAGTTCACAAACTACAGGATTATCGGGGCATGGTCTCGATGATTGCGCCTCTGTAGCCGGCCCAAGTGTGGTACAACCAATTGAAGACGTGGTGCGAGAACCCGGTGTCGCTCCCGATCTCGTACTTCCATTTAGACACAATTGGAAACCTCAAGACCTCTCTGACTTTTGCCTTGTGGACATTCAGAAGGCCAGGTGGTTAACGCCTTTTGGGGAAAGCGTGACTCACAAGTTAATTAATCAGTATACTCCATCAACCCAAAGACAGTACCAATCACATTGGAAAGCTTTTACTATCTGGATCATAGAAACTGACCAACAGCAGTCCTCAGTGGCTTTAGTTTTTAACTATTTGAATTATCTTTTCGAAAAACGTTCATTGTCAGTTGTCACATTAAGGAATCATCTCGATCACGGCTATTAGGATGCCATTTTTTTAATTAACGGGCCTTTCCATACCTGAGGCGGAGGAGAAGGGTTTTATGCGTGCATGCTTCCGGCTTCGTCCCCCACCGCGCCAACTCATGCCCACCTGGTCTCTTGATTTAGCCCTCAACATGCTTCACTTGAATAGGTATTGTCACAAACCTGCTTTCGAGTTAAAGTTAAAGAAGGCTGTTTTTCTTATGGCCCTGGCCACGGGTAACAGGGTATCTGAGTTGGCTGCGATGAGTTCTGAACCATCTTGCCTTAGGTTCTCTAGGCGTGATATAAGTTTCCATATAGCTCCTACCCCTAATTTTATGGCTAAGAACGAGCAAGCTAATCATGTGTTTACTGGATTTGAGGTACCAGCCATCAAGCACGGCAATCGGCACCACCTATTATGTCCGGTGAAATCGCTTATTACATATATGCAGGAATCTCGACCAGCTCAGGCCGGGTCCCTCTGGGTCTCCTGGACAGGTACACGCCTCAAGAAGCGGCAGTTGGCAGCTTTATTTGTGGAGGTTATCAGAACGAGTAACCCGGGTGCTCTTGGGCGGGCACAAGTTGTTCGAAAATGGGCAGCATCGCTCTGATTTTTTAAAAATTACTCTCTTGATGACATGCAATGGACAAAATTATGGTCCTCTAATCATATGTTTATCACGCGGTACCTGTCCGTGAATCTCATGAAACCTAATCTACAATTATACATTGTATAGCTCTCAGGCAGAAAGTCTAGTTTTATGCTATTTTTACTTTTACAAACAAAAAGGAGGGGGGATTGTTTTTGCTAAGACCTCCTATCTGCCTCCTGTGTGATACACTGGTTATGTTAAGATAAGGTTTATGTGATAACCCGTTCCTAGGACTTAAGACAGTCTAGTCTGGAAAACTTGTTATTTTAGTGTTTTAAATTTGGCAATAGAGTACTTATTTTGTACTTATTAATTTTAAGAATATTTGTAAGTACATAGTACAAACTATTTTTGATAATAGAGTACCTGTTATACGAATGGTTATTTAATCATATGTTCGTGTCGTATATGTATGTCGTAAGAGGCGACTAAAGAGGTTGGGTCGGTGGGCTTGTGACCCCCACCCGGAAAAAAAATATGTAGCAACGAGTTGACTAACCCCGACCGACTATGGACAAGCCTACGGACATTCTGAGAATAGGTATATGGAACGTGAGTGGCAAGAATGATGGCACAAAAGAGAGAGAGGTACTGGAAGTGTTAGTGAATGCCAGGCTGGATGTATGTGGAATGACGGAGACCAAATGGAAGTGTACAGATGTGAGAGAGTGGGAGTGTGGAATGGGTGTGTGTGCTGGAGTGAGTGAGGGAGCAGCGAGAGAAGGTGCATGTTTGTTTGTAAGTAACAAATGGAAGGAGTGTGTAAGAGAATATGGGTCTGTGGGTTCAAGGATTGTGTGGGTGAGAATGAAAGTAGGAATACAAACGTGGGTGATTGTGTGTGTGTATGCTCCGACAGAGGATAAACTTGTAAGAGAGAAAGAGGAGTTCTGGGTGAATGTGGAGGCATGCCTGGATAATTTTGACAAGAACGAAAGAATATTTCTGATTAGGGATATGAAAGGTAAGGTGGGTGATAGGAAAGTTGATGGAGTGGTGGGAGGGTTGGGGTACCGTCAGAGGTGAATGGGAATGGTAGTGCACTTGTGGACATATGTGTGGGGAGAAAGTTGTGGATAGCCAACATCTTCTTCCGACACAGAATGATACACAGGTACACATGGAAAGTGGTGTGGACAATGAAGGATAAGACAGTGGTGGAACGAAAGTCACTGATTGATTATAATATATGTGTGGATGAAAGAATGAAGAAATCTGTGATGGATGCTACGGTGTATAGGGGTATTGGAGGGGGTCTGTCTGATAATTATGTAGTAGTAGCTAAGGTTAGGATACAAAAGAAGTGGGAGAGGAGAGCTGGAGGGAGGCAAGAGGAAGGTGGAATGGTGAGGAGGTTGGAGAGGCTACAGGAGGAGGAAATCAGGGAAGAATACAGGAGAGCAGTAGAAAGACGACTAAGTGGGTTCGACCTGGAAGATATGGAGGAAGTGGAGGAGATAAGCAAGGTGTTTAACCCACTGAACCCTAACTAGTTTAGAATAAATGTACCACCAGGGACCGGCAGGTTTTTGAAAAAAAAAAAAAATCCAGAAAACACCAGGAATGGGTTAGGAATGAAGGAAAACCCACAAAAAAACGATCCCCTAGGTAAAAAAAGGGGTCCTACGGTGCGCCCGAAAGTTGGATTTACAAGGCAAAAATACCCAAAAACAGGTTTTTGCATGCTCACGCGCACGCGGTTGGACTTTGAGAGTGTTCAACCATCGACATGGTTGCGTGGGATACTTACACAGTTCCCATACAAATCTGAGCCCTCTAGGTGCCATAGGACCGGAGTAATTAACAGTGACGCAACGCTATCGTCGCTGGGGTTGGCAGAAAAATACATTGCCGACGACAACGTGTCGTCGCTGGGGTTCAGTGGGTTAAGGAAGAGATCTATGCAGCATGTGAGGAGGTGTGTGGAGGGAGGGGAGTGAAAGGTACAGCATGGTTGGACAGAATATGTAAAAATAGCTGTTGAAGACAAAAAGAAAGCATATAGAGAGTGGTTGGGTAGTAGAGGGAATGAAGATTTGGAGAGGCAGAAACAAGCGAGTTACGTGGAGAGAAAGAGCGTGGTGAAGAGAGTAGTGAAGGAAAGTAAGAGAAGAGTAGATGAGGAATTTGGAAGGAATCTGAGTGTAAAATGGAGGGAGTGTAAGATACTGTTCTGGAAAGAAGTCAAGAAAGTTAGGGAAGGTAGCAAGGGAAACAGTAAGGGTGTGAAAGATAAGAATGGGAGAATGCTAGCCGAGAAGCAAGAGAGAGTCGAAAGATGGAGGGAGTACATCAATGAGTTGCTAAATGTAAGGAATGTAGAGCCAGCAAACATAGTTGGATATGGTATGGGAGGGCTAAGAGGAGAAGTAGTGGAGGAGGAGGTGGGGATCAGGAGGTCAGAAGTGTGGGAAGCTATGAAAAGAGTGAAGTTGGGGAAAGCACCAGGAACAAATGGAGTGTGTGGGGACATTTTGAGGTATGGTGGTGAGATAGTGATCGAATGGGTATGGAAAATGTGCAAACTAGCATGAGAAGGGGAATGCACCCGATGACTGGAAGACTGGCATAATAATCCCCCTATATAAGGGCAAAGGGGAAAGAGGAGTGTGTGGTAACCACCGAGGAATATGTCTTTTAAGCGTAGTAGGGAAGGTGTACAGTAGGGTATTGACTGAGAGAGTGAGAGTGAGAACGGAGAAATGGATAGGCGACAAGCAGGGATGTTTTGGGAAGGGAAGAGGATGTGTAGATCAGATTTTTACCCTGAATTGTGTTGTGGAGACACAACAAAAGGTGTATGTTGCCTTTATGACTTGGAGAAGGCCTATGACAGAGTGGATAGAGAAGGCATGTGGAAAGTATTTAGAATATATGGAGTAGATGGCAAGTTGCTGAAAGCAGTGAAGAGCATGTATGAGGGTGCAAAGGCGGCAGTACGTGTGGAGAATGAGTAGAGCGAGTTCTTTGACCTGAATGTTGGGTTGAAACAGGGGTGTGTGATGTCCCCGTGGTTGTTTACTGTATATATGGATGGAGTCATGAAAGAAATACTAGGAAGAGGAGTGGATGTTGGTGTGTCACTGAAAAGGGAGGGAAATGAGTGGAAGCTGCCTATACTGCTGTTTGCGGATGACACAGTTCTGATGAGCAATAATGAATGGGAGTTGCAGGTCTGGTAAATGAGTTTGGAACAGTGTGCGAAAAAAGGAATTTGAAGGTAAATGCGGGAAAAGCAAGGTTATGGTCTTCGAAAGGGGTGAAGTCACAGAGTGCGAGGTAACGTTGAACGGTCAGGCTATGGAGATCGTCAGCTCTTTTATGTATCTGGCAGCGTGTTGAGTAGAGATGGGACTGTGGATGAAGAAGTGCGGGAGAGGGTGCAACAGGGGAAGAGGGTTGTAGGAACGTTGAAAGCAGTAACAAGAAATAGAGTGGTCAGTATGGAAGTGAAGAAGTCCTTGCAAGACAGTGTGGTAATCCCGACACTAACTTACCGGAAGCGAAGCATGGACGTTCGTGGAGAGACTCAGACCAAGAGTGAGAGCGGTGGAAATGAGTTACTTGAGAAGTGCGTGCGGAGTTACATGGAGGGATAGACAGACGAATGAGGAAGTAAAAAGGAGGTGTGGTGTGGAAGTAGATGTGCTGGATAGTGTGAAAAGGAACAACTTTAGATGGTTCAGCCATATGTAATGTATGGGAAGCGAGAGAATGACTAAGGTGTACGAGAGCGAGGTGGAAGGACAGAGAGGGAGAGGTAGACCGAAGGAGAGGTGGAAGGATGGAGTGAGGAAGTATATGAATGAAGGCGGTGCTGGTTAGGAGGAGGGGCGTCGACTGACTGGGGACAGAGTTGCATGGGGCGGTTCGTTTGTGGCCACCCCTTCAGGGATCATGGCGTCAGGCAATAGATAGATAGATAGATAGATTTTTCATGCAAAGAATATTGATTAAATTTATCATATGTTAGATGTATAGTGTATGGGTGTGGCAATCTACTGGTCTATCAAACGTAAAGGTTACAACGCCATAGGCTAACCCTTAATAAACGCAGCCTGTACCCCTTTTCTATTTTTCTATTAAACATTGATCTCATTTTGTGTGTTTTGCTTTAACCTTTGTAATTTGTTAGCGGTTCTGATATTCTTGATGAATGTCCCCTTCCAGACTTGTGACATCAGGCGCATCGTCAATGATAGGCTTTGGATCTTATGAGTACCTCCGCCTTCCACCACCAAATCTCTTATGAGGACGGTCGCCTTTCACAGGTTAACTAATCGCCACAGGTCAATGAATATTATGAATGAGGGGCAGGAAATTAATTCTAACACATGCCTATCTATCTATCTATCTATCTATCTATCTATTGCCGGACACCTTACTCCGATTTATGCCCCCAATTGGACCCATACCCTGTGAGGAAAACCCATGCCAGTTTACTGAAGGACTTACAGGATTGACCACTCGACTTAGGGTCCATCCGAATCCGAGGCCTTTTAAGTATCTATTTAGCACTATTTTTCTACATTAGTGTGCGGCTAGTCCATCCACTAACCGGATTCTCCGTTAGGTAAGCAGATTATAATTACAGTTTACTTTAGATGTGTGGACGTATAATGTTGGAGTAAGATCATCTGTGTACATGTTAACACAACAATACAACGGGGAAAACATCAGGTGGACTTGAAACTATTCCTTGAAAGTCGCCATTTATTGTTAATTGTCTATTGTTTTAGAATAATAAAGAACTTAAGTATACACAGTTACTATTGTATCAAGATGTTTGTTGGTGGGAAGGGTACGGTAGAGGCATGTGTTGTATCGGAAGATCAATTGTGATATATTGAAGCTGTATTTTCAATTAGTGATTTCAAGAATAAATTATCATTGTTATGCCACGCTTTCAAGAAGCGAGGTATAATCTGGTCACACTTCCGGCTCTGGGAATTGTGCAGTTATCTTCAATTAGGGTGTTCTCGACTGGCCCAGAGGACAGACCTTAATTTTATATATGCCAAACAAACAACAGGCAATCAAACGAAACACAAGGAAAGAATACAATGGAAAGAAATCAGTGGATAGGTGCATATATTTTTTTGTTTTTTTATGTAAATGAGTGAGACAAAAGGCATAACTGCCTGCAGCGAGTGCCTCCCCCAGATTTGAAAGAGTGACAGGGCCAAAATCAAGGGACGTTCGAGCTAATATGCCTGGACACACGGAGTTTGAAGCAATTTAAGTTATAGGAAGAGGGAAAGACTGATTATGGGAGAGAGTTCCAGAGTTCAGCAGTTGAATAGAAGACATTCTGAGAATAGTGTTTCACTCTTGGGATGGAGAGTTGCACAGAGTAGGGGTCGGATTGTGTTTCAAGGCGAGTACTACGTACCCTACGTAGAGGAGGTGCTATACAATGGGAATGCTCGAGGAACACTGATTATTGTAGTAGCGTAGAATAGCGAGAGAGATGCAACATTGCGGCGAAGAGAGAGAGAATGCAGAGAGTTCGTGAGTGGACGGGAGTTAATGATACGAAAGGCTTTCCTTTCTACTTTGTCCAGGAGTGCGGTGTGAGAGGATCCTCCCCACACATGTGAACAATACTCAATACAAGGATGCACTGTGGCCCTGTACAGAGCAAGAAGCTGCGCAGGGGTAAAGAACCCCTTGAGGCGGTTGAGCACACCCAGCTTCTGGGAGACTGCCTTAGCGAGACTGGTAATATGGTCCTTCCAAGTGAGAGCAGAAGAAAAAGAGACACCGAGAACGTTGAGAGAAGATGAAGGGTTGATTTTTGTATTGTTGAAGAATACGGGATAGTCCTCTGGAGGGTCCTGACTGGTAGTAAGATGGATAAATTGAGTTTTGAAAGCATTAAGTGCAACAAGGTTTTCTCTACCACAATTGGAAATAGTTGCTAGATCAGAAGATATGTATATATTTTATGGCTTCATTACGTTTGCATTTGAGGGACTGTTGGCTGGGGCGTTCTGGAAAACTAATTGAGTGGTGTAAGGTTGAGTCGTCTGCATTATGAAAGGATGGGACTGAATTTACAGTTGAGAAGATCATTTATGAAAATTAGAAAGAGAATAGGAGATATATCAAATAGCATATTTATTATATAAGTCGTCTCACAAGGCTCGTACATAAGATCTATCTATCTATCTATCTATCTATCTATATGCTCAGGCCCAATCCCCATTTTGGGGGTAGCCGACTCAAAACAGAGCAAGAACAGGGACAACACAAAAACAACATAAAACAACAAATAAACACAGATAAAAAGCACAAACTCACACACATCCAGGTCACCCAGGAAAAGACCCAGAGACCAGGGTCACCAAGGTCGCTCCAGCACTCCCCCCGCCCCCGACCACCCGGAGAGGTTCCGATCTCGGCAGGCAGACATGCAGCGGAGCCAAAGCCACAAGCCCTCCCACCACACTTCCAGGCGTACCCTTCATATTAATCGTCTCCCCGGGCCAGGCGCCTGATGGACTATTGTCTAGTCCAACTTGCGCCCGACCCCTTACTCCAAATGACCATGTGTTCACTCAACTATTCACAAGCATTCTCCATTCACTCCTGTCCACCACCACTTCCCCTGCCTGATCTATAGTCATTCCTCTATCATTCAAAGCCTTTCTTACACAGTCTCTCCATCTCAATGGGGGTCTTCCTGCCCTTCTATCTCCCCTTGTACCTGACTCACATATTCTCTTTGTAAGCCTTTCATGTCCCATTCGTTGAACATGACCATACCAGCTCATAAGTACATAAGATATGGATCAATAAATAAATGAGGCAATAGGCCTCCACACAAGCAGATTGTCCTAAAAGTACGTCAAGGTAATAATCAGAAGTTGATAATAAAATAACAAGGATGACTGCTAACAAAGATTAAGCACAAAAGAGTGATAGCTCTTAATAGATAAATAAAGAGTTTAATATGGGATAAACTCTAAAGGCATGAACTGCAAAGATTAACTCTGAGACCACAAAGAGTCTGCATTAATTAGACTCTAAGGCATGAATGGTATACATCAATTCTGCGACAAGATACACTATTATGTCTAGACCTGTGTGATATACGTACATAAACTCAGATATGCGGCAGGAGCTCTCGGTTGACATGTAGAGTGTGTGTAATAATTAAAATGGTATGTTATATCCATATCTCCTCTACAGGGGGTCACGGGAGCCCGGACCAGAGGAAGTATTTATTTACAAAGCCGGTGTAGGATAGGTGTGTATTGTTCCCCAACAAACAGGGTAACAAGAAGTAAGGACAAGGGAAGACGTAAAGCATGACTTCGAGGGTCTTATTTGAACACTGGTCAAGAGTACTGGCACATTTAGGTCTAAGCCTCACTCAAACACTGTTACCACGACAGAAACACATAAGCACATAATTAAGGGGACAAGAGAGCACTGAGGGGGAGAGAAGCACTGATACTGGAGGTCGACGAGGAGTTGAGGTCGCGGTAGCCAACACGAGAGCCGGCTAGGTACAAGCCCTTACTCAACCTGAGGAACTCGTATGACATCCGGACTGCTTCACACACAGTCCTGGCTCCTTCACGAGTTTGGGCTGAGGCCAAAGAGTCCCAGCCGATGCTCCAAGATCTTCTTTCTTGAGGAACCGAAGAACTCATCTAACGTCCGGACTGATTCAGACACAGTCCTGGCTTCTTCACGAGCTTGGTTCCAGACTGAAGAGCTACAGCAGGAGTTGGGTGATGGGGCGCTTCCTCCGGGGTCCTCGGCTTCGCTTCCTCCTGTAATCCTCAGCTTCGCTCCTGGTCCTCCACACAGTTTCTGGGGAAAAGAGAATGCTTATTCACAACCTTTTGATCGATCTCAGGGGTTGAATGTAAGCTCCTATGATTGACTGGTAAGCCAAGACGCTTTAGACTCTTCTCGTCAGGGACAGACAAGACAGAGGCAGAAGAGTGACTGGTCAGGGAGCTGGGGGTGGTCTTTCTATTGATTTTTTTTTTTTTTTTTTTTTTAAAGAGACAATGAACGGAGGAAGGAAAAACACAGATAAAACAAAAAGGTCCATGTGCCTAAAGGCATCCTCCATTCATAAAATGTTTGTAACAACTGGATTTAAACATTTGTAGATTGTAAGTTTGTGGAAAGCAATTCGGGGGAAGTGAATTCCAAAGAGTAGTAGCTCTGGGGATAAATTAATTCTGATAAGCAGAAGTTCTGCATTGTGGAGGAGAAAGTGTAAATTCATGGGCGCTCTCAGCTGCCCTAGTTCTACGGGGAAAGATGTGGAGAGGCGGCACAATTGAAGCAAGTTCCCCGGAACAATTGCTGTGAAAATATCTGTAGAATAATGCAAAAGGGATGCAACGTTTCTTCGTATGGATAATGTAGGAAGGTCCTGTGTGATTGTAGGGTTATTGATTAATCTAATAGCTTTATTTTGAATTTTGTCCAACTGCCTCAATGCAACCACTCCACTTCCACCCCACAGAGGTGAACAGTAATCCATCTGAGAACGCACATGACTTTTATATATCACGGCCAACTGCTCGTCAGTGAAGAATTCTCGAACTCTGTACAGGAGTCCCAGTTTTTTAGAGGCATTCTTAGCAATGCTTCTAACATAATGTGTCCAGCTCAAGTTAGTAGTTAATGTTACACCGAGAATGTCAATACTAGGGGAAGTGGGAATATTTACATCATTAAAAAATATATGGGAGTCAGTGAGATTCTGTCGGTTAGAAAATTGAATGTACTTGGTTTTCTGTGCATTAAAGGAAACTAGATTCTTTTGTCCCCATCCATTAATTCTAGAAAGGTCCTGGTTCAGAGAAATTGCAGTGTTTATTTTTGAATTTATAAGATCGGGTTGGGTGACAGAATTGGTAAATGTGAAGGAACTGTGGAGTGTTGAGTCATCTGCGTAGGAATGTATTGAATTATGAGTGGTAGATATGAGATCATTGATATGAATGAGGAACAGAATTGGGGCCAAAACTGATCCCTGGGGAACACCAGCATTTATTGAGTGAAATTGAGAATAAAGGCCATCTACCATTACACATATTTTTCTGTTATGAAGATAAGAAGAAATTAGTGGAACTAATGATGCAAGGCCGTACTGTGACATCTTCGACAATAAGGATTGATGCCAGACTCTATCAAATGCCTTTGATATATCCAGTGCTATTGTATGTGTTTCACCATGTTGGTCTGTAGCTTGGTTGATTTGATGCGTAAGAAGGCAAAGCATGTCTGCAGTTGATCGACATCGTCTAAAACCATATTGCCTATCACTGATTAATTTATTATTCTCAAGATGCTTAATTATGTGATTATTTAATATAATTTCAAAGACTTTACCAAGAGTGGAAGTTATAGCTATTGGTCTGTAGTTTGATGGATCTGAAGAGGCACCTTTTTTAGGAACTGGATGGATGTTTGCTTCTTTCCAGGGTACTGGGAAGCATGAGGTACACAGACGGAAAAATTTTGCCAATACAGGAGCGAGCACCAAGGAGCAATTCTTAAGTACTATTGGAGTAATTTCATCTGGACCAGGAGCCTTATCTACCGAGAGATTCTGCAAAATAGTTTTGACATGTCTGGTGTGGATCTTAAGTGAGGGAATTTCAGGCGAATTAAAATTAAGTACAGGGACATCTTGATTTATTTCATCTAAGGTTGAGTTGGTGGAGAAAATATCCGCAAGAAGGTTAGCTTTACCTCGTGGGTCACTTACAAGATTGCCAGTCGGAGATTTTAATGGTGGAATGGATGAAGCAGTAGTGAAGTTGGATTTAAATGAGTTAAGAGTAGACCAAAATATTTTGTTATCATTTGGATTATTTAGAAGTTTATTTGCCTGCTTGTGGAGAAAGTTTGATTTAGTTAGGTTTAATACAGTTTTGGCATGATTTCTGATGTTTCTAAAGTAATTAAAGGCTTCATGTGTTTTTGATCTTGTGTATGCATTAGGCTATTGCTTTTTGTTCAGTTACTCTAGCACAATTATGGTCAAACCATTTAGGTGAATTAGATCTTTTACTGTACTTTTGATGAGGAATAAAAGTTTCCATTCCAATTTTTACAAAATCTTGTATGTGGCTCAAGGTGGAGTGTGCATCATTAGAAAAGAAAGAGGTCCAGGGAATATCAATAAAAAAAGAAACCTTGAAGACCCTCCCAGTCTGCCCTATCGTAATGCCATTAGTCACCAAAACAGGTTCAGAGTGGGAAGGTGTGGTAGGTGATAGACAGGTGGCCTGTATCAGACAGTGATCAGAAGATCCAAGCGGGGACCTCACTGTAACATCATAATTTTCTGAATTGGTTGTTAAAAATAAGTCCAGTAGGTGGGAATTATGATTAGGATTATCTGGTACACGGGTGGGTTGGTTGACTAGTTGAGTGAGATTAAATGAGTCTGCAAATAGCTCACATTCAAGACTAGCATCATCAGTCCTGGCTGAATAAGTGAGCCATTCAACATTATGGACATTAAAATCACCCAACACAGTGATTTCAGAAGAAGCATTTAAGTTGAGGACACTGAGTTGTGAGGACAGAGAATCAAAAAGACTTTGCTCTGGAGGAGTATTTGGGGAACGGTAGATGCAACATATGTATTTAAATTTACCAGCAGAAACTAATTTGTATATAGAATAATCAAAATAGGGACAATTGAAACTAGTAACCTCCTCCAGGGCAATTTCAGATTTTGCGAAGCAACATACACCTCCTTTAGGTCTGAAATTTTGGAGCAGTTGATAACCTGGAAAATTAAATCTAGACGTGTCAGATGTGGATGTTACTTGAGTCTCTGTCAAAAAAAGGAGAGTAGGGGATTCTGCTTGAAGAAATTGGTGTACAGAATTGATGTTAGAGTGAAGTCCCCTTATATTGCTAAAGAAAAAGCTGCACCGACGAGCAGCTTTGGGACGTTGCAATGCTCTTGACACAGTCGCATGATGACGACCGGGAGGGCCCTGTGTCAATGACCCAACCCTGCCGGGGGTGGATATCCGAGGGACCACCAGGTTTGCTCTTAACAATTGTACTGCCATGTTTATTGGGTAAGGTGTATGGTGTTACATGTATGATATGTAGTGGGAAGAGTAGTGTTTTATGGATAGAGGATAGCAATGTAGGGCAAGTCGTGAAGTTGGATGTGTATGTTATATAAAGAGGGTTTTCCTGATACCCCTGATGTGTGAGGCAGAAAGATATGTATCCAGCTACCAAGGCCTGGGAGAGAAAATGGAATTCAGGCTATTCCCTGAGTCTCCCGAAACCTTGGCAGTAGTACTTCCCTGGGCGGGGCTGCCTACCCCTACTACCTACCATTGGGAACTTAGTGTTCCCAAGAGTTTCCACACCAACCAAGGGCAACAGATTCTCTCCAACAACACTGGGGGTTACTAAGCCAGACTCTTTCGCCTTGCTTACCTGACAATTACTCAAGATTGACTGGGGTTGCACTGAGTTAAGATTTGGGGAGCAAGCATAGCAGTTTACATCCTCTCGTCCCCAGCTGGTGTCTGAGTCTATGTCTAGTACCTCGCTCTCCCGGAAAGCATTGTAGGTTACATTGGAGTGCAGTGAGTTAAGATTTGAGTAATAATAATAATAATAATAATAATAATAATAATAATATTTATTCAGTTATGCATAATTCCAACTAAGGATAGCCCAATAAGGCCATTAGGCGTATTTCCATTGGGGTCCTTGTGGGATTAGGTTAGCTAGGGAAAAAGGGGAGGCTAACAAAAAAGTAGATACTTTAGAGAAAGTATTTCTAGGGGGTTATATTAAGATACCTTACATTCTATAGTTTAACTGGTCAAAATAGTTCAGTAATCATTTCAGTCTGTTTTGCCTATCTCTTATGTCGTATTTAGTAGTAGACATAAGCTTGGTGCTCCCTTCTCGCAGCTGTCCGGTTCAGGTGCTCCTTCAAGCTACGTCTGAAGGAATACAATGTTCTCTTTTCACGGACTGACGGGGTAGGTTGTTCCAGTCTTTGATGGCAGTGAAGAAGAATGTTAGCTTACCCTGTCCTTGGATTCTCAGGACCGTAAAATTATACATCGTATTCCTTGTATTGTGTCCAATCCTCTCATTTGCTTTAACAATATTACTCTTTAAATACTCTGGAGCCCTATCATAAAATATCTTGAAGGTATTTGTGAGTCTGATTTGTTTGGCCCTGTCAGAGACATTGAGCATACCAAGTGACTGAAGTTGTTCCTGTCCAATATGCGATCTGGGTCCTAGGTTCAGCATGAACCTAACCATTTTATTTTGAGTGACCTGAAGTTTGTGCTTTGCTGATTTAGATGATGCAGAGTACCATGATGACATAGAATAGTCAAAATTACATTGAACAAGCGCTTGGCATAGGGTCTTTTTGGTCGCCGCTGGCAAGCATCCCACCTGTCTATACAGGTATTTAATAGGTGCTCTACATTTACTCAGGATCGATTCCAAGCTTGTTTCACCTGACAGAGTCGAGTCCAGTTTTAGTCCGAGATATTTCACTTGTGACACTGTTGTTATGGGAATATCAATACATTTGACCGAGAAGCCCTCAATGTCTTTCAATTTGCGTTTTGTTCCACATAAGATGGTTTCTGTCTTGCCCAGGTGAAGAAATAGTCTATTGTCCACTAGCCAATCACTACACGATTCTAGTTCTTTGGAAAGTGAGGCGGCAATTCTTATTGGGTCTTTTCCTGAAACCAGAGGCACACTGTCGTCAGCATACAGTAATAATTTACACGATACGCTCAGCTCCATGTCGTTCACACATAACAGAGAAAGAGTAAGGGACAAAGGATGCTTCCTTGCGGAACCCCACATTTAATTGGCATAGAATCAGAAAGATTATCCTCAATTTTGACACTTTGTGTTCTACCACTAAGATAAGATTTAAACCAGTTCACTGACCCAATGCCCATTGCTTGTAGTTTATTACATAGGGTATTATGGTCTACTGTATCAAACGCTTTTTGTAGGTCCAGAAGAACCATACCGGTGTAGTTACCTTTAGATATTTCATTACGAATGTGATCTGTTAAATGGATGAGACAGGAGTCTGTCGAGTACATGCCTCTGAAACCTGATTGAAACTTATAGAATAGATAATTTTCTTTGAGGTAGTGTTCAATTTGGGTGTATACAGCTTTTTCAAGGATTTTTGATACAATACATAATATGCTAACTGGTCTGTAGTTACTAACATCTAATTTATTTCCTTTCTTAAATAGAGAGGTTACAATAGCTTCCTTCAGTTCAGCAGGTACAGTGTTGGTGTTAATTGACAGGTTGATGATGTGGGTTAGGGGACCTGCTATACCAATTGCTCCATCTCGTAGAAATTTGACAGGAATATTGTCTGGTCCTGTGCTTGTATGTACATTTAGGTTAGAGAGCTCCTCAAATGTATATTTTGGTGTAACATTTTGCAATCCAAAAGAGTTCAGGTGTATGCCTTTATCCCTGTAGAAATTTTGAAAGGTGGCAGTTGTTGTGGTGTATTTGTTGAGAGGTTGCGGTAGGTTCTGTGCTAGTGTGTTTACTATGGAGGTGAAGAAGGAGTTGAAGTAGGTTGAAATATGTCGTTTATCATGGCAAACCATATCATTAATTTTGAGAGCAATATTAGTGTTAGATGAATCCCTTGCCTTGTTGCTGTAGCCCGTTGTTTTTAAGTGCCTCCATAGTTTTTTGGGGTTACTCTGATATTCCTCTGCCTTATTGTGGAAATAGTTAGATTTCGCTGATTTAATTTTCCTACTTAGTTTATTCCTAGCCCTGTTGAACTCATGTTTCAGTCCTTGATCCTGTCTATGTTTCACTAGCCTTATTAACAGATTGTCTCAATGTTCCAGATGGTGTAGTATGTCATTGTTGATCCATGGGTCTGACCTTGCTTTAATTAATATGTCTTTCAGAGGAGCTATTTCGTCTAGGGTGTTTGTGATGATGGTTCTGAAGCCAACCCATGCGTCATAAACGTTTGTATTTCCAAACACTGGAGACCAATCTGTATTCCATAAAATGTCTAAAAATGTGTCTTTGTTTTAGTTTCTGAGTGACCTTGTTCTAATGAACTTGTGATTCTCTAGGGTAATTTTTGGAGTTTTACGTGTACAATATGTGACGAAGTGATCACTATCCCCGTTTGTATAACCCCTGATTGTGATATTTTGTCCTCTCTGCTACAATTTACATGGTCTATTATTGTAGCAGAGGTATCAGAGATACGTGTGGGGGTTGTGATGAGTTGTTTGTAATTGTGCATTGTCAGTATGTGCCTGTCTTCTCGTACAAGCCTATTATTTCGTTGTTTGTAACACAAATTAAAATCCCCTAGTATAATAGATTCATTCCGGGGGTCTAGTAATGACAAATTTCGTTCAATTTTTGTTAAGAATTGTCTGTCGTCTGGTGGCCTATACCACACTCCAATTGTGATGGGTTTTGTCCTAGGGTAGCAAGTATAGTAGATTACTTCCCCTCATCCCTGCACCCACACCCTGCTACTGCACCCACAGATCACCTACATCAAGAAACCAAAATCCTCAAAGTCAAAGACCATCTGGACATGAGAGGCACTCAATTCCTGGCAGCAGCCTCCACGAACCAAGACCACCCACTAAACTACATGGCAACACACCCACAGACACCAAGAAATATCAAAACAACACCCAGCACACGGTATCACACACAATTATTGTCCTCTCTTCCTCCCTGCCCACCCCGAACCAACTTCCAGAAGCACATTGTTACGTATCTTGATCCTCAAGTGGTTAACTTGATGAATCTAGATAGCACAGAGATATATATTAAGGTATCAGTCAGCTGAAGGCAAAACAAAAGTAAAATCTAATAAAATTATTTCCTGTTGTTGCTTCCTTTCCTTTTGGATCTTAGGACTTAGTATCCTTTATTGACTGATACTCTTTAATTATGAAAAATACTGAAACTAATTAAAGTCATGTAGTATTTATAAAGACTATTATTTAACCGAAGCTTAGTAGGCTATGGTTATGAACCGAATAAGTTATATCTAAAGGACTATTAATTCTATAAAAAGTCTTGAAAGATAAATATTAAAGTAAGAATATTTCAGTCTCTTACCCAATTTGAAATGAATAGATAGTTTTCTTATGTCCTTTTATTTATATTTAATTTAATTATTCTTGGTTCTGGTCTTAAGTTAATAGTATTATATTATTATTATCATCAGGAGTAATATCAAAGTCACATAAAAAGTTAGATATATATATTTAATAATTAGTTAAATGTATTTCTTAACCACGTAACATTGGTTTGATTATGAGTAAATAAAGTTACAGGATCGTTTCATAGATTCGATTCAGGTCTCACTCAAATAATATGAAAGCAAAATATAATATTTTGAAGCAAAATAATTTTCTTCAGCTTAGGAAATCACTATAAGTAATATTAACACAGCCATGTTAGTCTAAGGCGATATTACTAATATGAGACAATAGCATCACCGTACTAAGCACCGTTAAGCAATGTAAGCTTAATTCAAAGAAAATGAAAGAACTCGTAAGTATTAATATAAAACAATAGTATTACTTTCATCATAACCCAATTACTTAAAGAGTTGCTTTAGTCCACAAGTTAGGCAACTAAAATAGTTAAGTACATAATAATAGCGTTAACGTTACTTCGCAATCAAATAGTTAAGTACACAATAATAGTAGCGTTAACGTTAATTCGCAATCAAATAGTTAAACACATAATAGTAGCGTTCACGTTAATTCGCAATCAAATGGTTAAACACATAATAGTAGCGTTCACGTTAATTCCCAATCACATATCTCACTAACCAACATAACGTAAGTGTTTACACCGAACACACTTAACACACATTTATATAATCTGACTGACAGTCACAATCCCATTATAATACTTCACCCCGTCTTCCTCCAGCTGCAAGTTCACCTTCCCCAACTCCAAATGAGACTGATTTGAATGCCCACAACTCGGGTCTTATATACCAAACAATGATGGTGTAGGAACGAATCAGGAGGCGAGTGATGGTGCGCGCCCCTATCATAGCTCCTCGAGTTGCATAGCAGGTGCCTGGTCCAATCACAGCTCCCGGCGTCGATCATACGGCATAGCATCGTGGCATCGAGGTAGTTTGCAGAGTCCCCTATGACGCACGCAGGTGTGAAGGCTTGTTTGCAGGTATGCGGGAGAGGTAGTTTCCCCACTCGCTTCACCGTTTGGGTAGTTCGGCTCCTTCAACTCTAATTCTAACTGTTAAATTAACATACAGGGCTCCGTATGTCAGACCTCCCCCCTAGAAAAGAGTTTAAGGAGTACAGTACATAATATTAAACAGAATACATAAATAGATTCACCACCAGATTGGCAACAGCAAGATTATAATGAGGATATAATAAGGATATCACCCAAAGTAGGCAACGTCTCCAGGTACCACATCAGAACATAGCCGGAACGTAGCTGGAGCGTTAATCGAACTGCAAGGCATCTCACAGCTGAAGGCTTAAAAGCGCACTACAAAAGCATGATATTTACCTCGCTACAAGGGAGAGCTAATTGCCAAAATCCTCTCATTAAATTAAAGTTACTGCTGTATGAGGCCAACCTGGTAAATGTAATCTTTAACAGATACGTGAAAGGCAATCGGCTAGCACGTTCTGGACCCCCTTAATATGTTTGACATCCAGGGAGTATTCCTGCAGCAACAAACTCCACCTGGTCAGTCGTTGGTTTTTATTTCGGAACCTATGCAAAAATTTTAAGGGGTGATGGTCAGTATACACAGTGATGGCACCAGAGGCAGATTGCACATAGACAGCAAAGTATTGAAGGGATAAAATTAATGCTAACAGCTCCTTCTCAATGACTGATAGTTACGTTGGGCAGAATTTAATTTTTTACTGAAATAGCACACAGGATGCAATACCTCACAGTCGTCTTCCTGGAGCAACACTGCACCAACCCCGGTATTGCTCGCATCCACTGCCAGGGAAAAAGATCTGTTAAAATCAGGAGCTCTGAGTACAGGATAATTAGATAATATATATTTGGTAGCAATAAAGGCCTCTTCACATTCAGAGGACCACACAAACTTCACATCCTTACGGAGAAGATCTGTCAGGGGAGCTGTCAACTTGGAAAAATTTATAATGAAACGCCTATAATAGCCAATCATGCCTAGGTACCTTTGGATACGTTTCTTAGTGCTAGGAGTTGGGAATTCTAGAATAGACTCTACCTTTGCTTGAGGAGGTGCAACCTGCCCCTGACCTACCGTATATCCTAGATACTGGACCGTACTCTTTACAAAGGTGCATTTCTTAAGATTAACCACCAGATTGGCATCAGCAAGATTTAAGAACAGCAATCTAAGTTGGTAAAGATGCTCCTCCCATGACTGTGAAAAGATAAGAATATCATCGATGTAGACAACGCACCCAGGTACCCCTTCAGTCACCAAATTCATGAGGCGCTGGAATGTAGCTGGGGCGTTTTTCAAGCCGTAGGGCATTACGTTACAGCAGAAGGCTTGATTGTTAACTACAAAGCATGATATTTCCCTCGCTCTAGGGGTGAGAGCTACTTGCCAATATCCCTTCATCAAGTCAATCTTGCCGATATAGGTGGCTGTACCAATCTGGTCAATGCAGTCGTCGATCCGTGGCAGTGGGTAGGTATCGTTCTTTGTGACAGCATTGACTTGCCTATAGTCCATACATAACCTATGGCTCCCGTCTGGCTTTGGCACAAGTATGACCGGACTACTCCACTGGCTTAAGGCCCTAGTGATCAGTTCATTAGACAACATAAAGTCAAGCTCGACCTGCAGTATACTCCTGCGTTGTGGCGAGACACGGTAGGGGGATAGTTTAATGGGAGTTGCATCCCCTACGTCGATGTCGTGCACGGCCAAAGAAGTGAGCCCTGGAGTATCACGGAACACACTGGGAGACTGAGATAAAACAGAGATTAGTTGGTTCGCTTGATCAGAGGGAAGATGACATAGTTTAGATGGTAATTCCCTCCAAGCCACTGAATTATACTGAAAGTTGGATAGGCTACATGACAAGTCAAAGTCTGCATGGATACCTTCAGGCTCTGGAACAGTCTGTTGCGAGTCAGTAAGAGAACTGAAAACTTCGTCCGCACCAGGCTGTTCACAGGTCCTGACATTCACTGCCACAGTGGGAGAATCTGGAAGAGAGGAATCAGGGGACCTATGGTAGGGTTTCAACATATTTATATGGAATACTTGCGTGGGCTTTCTCCTGTCTGGGGTAGTTACTAGATAATCGGTAATGCTCACCCTCCGAATGATCTTATATGGGCCTCTGAACTTGGCAGATAATGGTTGGCCAAAAAGGGGGAGCAGGACCAAAACCTCATCACCGGGCTGAAACTCCCTCTCACGGGCTTTTCTGTCATACCATTTCTTCATGGAGCTTTTAGCCACGGTCAGGTTTTGAGCGGCAAACTCACATGAGGATCTCAGCCGGGTTTTGAAATCTGAAACATACTTGAGGAGGTTTTGGTTCCCCTCCTGGCTAACTAGGCTATCCTGCAATAGTTGCAAAGGACCTCTTACCTGGTGACCGAAAACTAGCTCATTAGGGGAAAAACCCAGGGATTCAGTTGGAACCTCACGAGTAGCAAATAAAAGAAAAGGTACCCCCTTATCCCACTCAACTCCGGTCTCTGTACAATATTTACGTAACATTCCCTTTAATGTCTGATGATATCGTTCGAGAACCCCTTGACTCTCTGGGTGGTAGGTGCTAGACTTAACATGCTCGATACCCAACTCCTTCAGGGACTGCTGAAAAATGTTAGAGGTAAAATTAGTTCCTTGATCACTTTGCACCTCATGGGGGAAACCCATTCTGGTGAAGAATTTGAGCAGTTCCTTGATGACAGTTGGAGCAGAGGTAGTCCTTAAGGGTATAGCCTCTGGGTAGCGAGTTGCCATGTCCATGATAGTTAATAAATAAATGTTACCTTGGGAAGTCTTAGGCAATGGGCCTACAATGTCCACTACCACCCGAGTAAAAGGATTCTCGAAAACGGGCAAGGGCACCAGAGGATGTACAGGCACCTTCTGATTGGGTTTTCCTGTCATCTGGCAAGTGTGACACACTCTACAACACTCCACTACATCTGCACGCATTCCTGGCCAGTAAAAGTGGGCTCTGATTCTGTCTAGAGTTTTTCTCACACCTAGGTGTCCTGCCAATGGTATACAATGTGCCATTTCCATGATATCTTTACGACAAGGTTTGGGGACTACTACTTGATGGACGTCCCAAGCCCCGTCATCGATTGGTCTGTGTGGCGGTCTCCATCTTCGCCACAATACTCCTCCTTTGAGGTAGAAACATTCACCACCCTCCTTCTCACATTCCTCTTCACTCACGGACCTGGCAGCTAACTCCTTGCATTCACTATCATCTCTCTGTAGCTCTACCAGGCCACTAGGACAATTTGGAGGAGTTTCATGGTCATCGTTAGGGTCAAGATGAGCCATAAAGGTGTCAGATAAATCCACCTCAGTCACATCATCAGGCACAGTTGGAGCATCATTCACACTCTCATCATCCCTTTCATCAACTCTTACATTCGGTACATTTCTGTCTGAGGGAACTGCTACTTGAGACATTGAACGTGTGACAGCACACACAGGGAAAACTGTTGGCATCTCCTTTTCGAGCTCACCGGTTAGTGGCTCGTTAACAGGGGAAAGTGACAAAATGGGGTCTGGTCGGACCTTCTCACCTGCTACATCATTCCCCAAAAGGAGTGTTACCCCAGGCACAGGGATATCTTGGGACCTACACAAAGCTATGGTGGCCTCACCCTGTAGTAACTCACATTCAATTTCGCCTTTTACCAAGTATGCATAAAACTGGCCTCCAGCACCTCTCATTACAACTGGTTCGCCAGGTGGGCACTCAGTGTAAGGATTCACCATGAGGGTGCTAGTAGAACCTGTGTCTCTCAGAATTTTTACCTCATGCATACAACCATTTAATCTCACGTTGCCAGATGAAATAAAGGGACGGTAACTGTCCTGCACTGATGGTGAAATTATTATTGGCTTAACCCTAGTGGGTTGCACCACACATGCTACTACACCCCTGTCTAGATGTTTTACGTTAGCTGCTAGGTACTCCTGTCGAGAGTCCTGCATTAAAGGAACTTTTGGTGCTAGGTACTCCTTCTGTCGGGAGTCCTTCATTACAGGCACATATGGAGTTTGAGATACGGCGGCAACTGTCTGCCCCGATCTCTCTGTTCTCTCCTTGGCCCAGCACTGATAAGCTAG
>JBAKBP010010929.1:0-75068 GCA_037953745.1 Lithodes maja | reverse complement strand
CGTTAAATGTTCAATTCGATGACTTACTTTATAGTAAATCATTACAATGGGTAGCGCCGAACTGTTTACTGATAATGGGAAGCCACAGTAATTAAGCTAGTAATTAAGAATCCACTGAGAAAAGTATAATGCAATAATCATAGCGTGTCATATTACATGTTAAGGTAGATTATGAATTGGTCAACCACAGTGCTGTGAATAGTGGTATGGAAGACAAACAGATTTACTCTAATATCAAAATTAGTTTTTATTACAAAGAAACACGTTTCGGCTCATCTAAAGTGTTTTCTCTAACTGAACAGATATTATCTTGTCTTTATGATATATATATTTGGTTATAATTTGGTCCAAGCTAGATTACAATGTGATCCAACTTGTCTTGATGCGTGGATTGTAACATCCCGTTTCAATTACTTATATATTTATACGATTGTTCACACTAACCAGGACGCCAAGGTTGGCAACTTTGAGTGTTTTGCAACGGAGCATATCTATTTATTTTCTATAACAAATTGTATAAGGTAAAACATAGAATACGAGTTAATAATTGAGAATCAGTAAAGGTAAAAAGAACAGTATTATTAAAACACCAAAGTAATTTTTATGGACAGTTTTGAACACGATGATGAGGAAAATAATAAATTCGGTTAGGAGAGAGAATGGGGAGAGAAAAAGAGAGAAGGGGGGAGATAGGGGAAGGCAGCAGAGAGGAGGGGAGGAGGGGGAATGAGAAGTGCGAAGGATAAACTTGATTGTCTGTATATTAAATTTCATAAATAACACAACACCTGATGTGTGTTACTTATTTGTGATCCAGCATGAGCTAATCTCATAATATAGCCTGTGTGTTATGTTAAAATAAACTTATTCTGCGTGCTGTTCTAGAACACACACACACACACACACATACGTTTGACTCCTCCTCCTTCCAACCTCTATACTAACCCCGCCCCCTTTTATAAGAAGCGATTAAAGGGCCATCTATTAAAAGATAAGTGAACTAACACATTGCCTCAGGCCATGACAACAAGTTCTGTCGTAGACTGTACATCCATGGATATATCGGATCATAATAAGGGAACAATAACAAATGCTTTTAACCCTCCGAGTACCAGCGACATTTATATTCTAGCTATAGTTAGACGATATTATGCAGCTTAGGAAGGATGTTAGCAAGGATGTATACAGTATAAATAATGTATTTGTTTATTTTGTTATATTCTTGGAAGAAGCCTGTGACGGAATAGATAGAAAAAGTTTGATCATTATGTAGTGGTAGCTAAGGTTAGGATTCAAAAGAAGTGGGTGAGGAGAGCTGGAGGGAGGCGAGAGGAGGGTGCAATGGTGAGGAGGGTGGAGAGGTTGCAGGAGGAGGAAGTCAGGGAGGAGTACAGGAGAGCAGTGGAAAGACGACTAGGGGGGTTCGACCTGGAAGTTATGGAGGAAGTGGAGGAGATGAGCAAGGTGTTTAAGGATGAGATCTGTGCAGCATGTGAGCAGGTGTGTGGAGTGAGGAGAAGAGGGAGGGGAGTGAAAGGTACAGCATGGTGGACAGAAAAGGTAAGAATAGCTGTGGAAGAAAAGAAGAAGGCATATACAGAGTGGTTGGGTAGTAGAGGGAATGAAGATTCCGAGAGACAGAAACGAGCGAGGTACGTGGAGAGTAAGAGGGTGGTGAAGAGAGTAGTGAAGGAAAGTAAGAGAAGAGTAGATGAGGAATTTGGAAGGAATCTGAGTGTAAAATGGAGGGAGAGTAAGAAACTGTTCTGGAATGAAGTCAAGAAAGTTAGGGAAGGTAGCAAAGGAAACAGTAAGGGTGTGAAAGATAAGAGTGGGAGAATGCTAGCCGAGAAGCAAGAGAGAGTCGAAAGATGGAGGGAGTACTTCAGTGAGTTGCTGAATGTAAGGAATGAAGAGCCAGCAAACATAGCTGGATATGGTATGGGAGGGAGAAGAAGAGAAGTAGTGGAGGAGGAGGTGGGGATCAGGAGGTCAGAAGTGTGGGAAGCCATGAAAAGAGTGAAGTTGGGGAAAGCACCAGGAACAGATGGAGTGTGTGGGGAAATGTTGAGGTATGGTGGTGAGATAGTGATAGAATGGATATGGAAAATGTGCAAACTAGCATGGGAGAAGGGGAGTGCACCCGATGACTGGAAGACTGGCATAATAGTCCCCCTATATAAGGGCAAAGGGGAAAGAGGAGTGTGTGGTAACCACCGAGGAATATGTCTTCTAAGCGTAGTAGGGAAGGTATACAGTCGGGTAGTGATTGAGAGAGTGAGAGTGAGAACGGAGAAATGGATAGGCGACAGGCAGGGAGGTTTTAGGAAGGGAAGAAGATGTGTAGATCAGATTTTTACCCTGAATTGTGTTGTGGAGAAGTATCTGGAGAAGAAACAAAAGGTGTATGTTGCCTTTATGGACTTGGAGAAGGCCTATGACAGAGTGGATAGAAAAGGTTTGTGGAAAGTACTTAGAATATACGGAGTAGAGGGCAAGTTGCTGAAGGCAGTGAAGAGCATGTATGAGGGTGCAAAGGTGGCAGTACGTGTGGAGAGTGAGCAGAGCGAGTTCTTTGACCTGAATGTTGGTTTGAAACAGGGGTGTGTGATGTCCCCGTGGTTGTTTACTGTATATATGGATGGAGTCATGAAAGAAATACTATCAAGAGCAGTGGATGTTGGTGTATTGCTGAAAAGGGAGGGAATTGAGTGGAAGCTACCTATACTGCTGTTTGCGGATGATACAGTTCTGATGAGTGATAATGAATGGGAGTTGCAGGGTCTGGTAAATGAGTTTGGAACAGTGTGCGAAAAACGGAATTTGAAGGTAAATGAGGGGAAGAGCAAGGTTATGGTCTTCGAAAGGGGTGAAGTCACAGAGTGTGAGGTGAAGCTGAACGGTCAGGCTATGGAGATCATCAGCTCTTTTAAGTATCTGGGCAGTGTGTTGAGTAAAGATGGGACTATGGATGAAGAAGTGCGGGAGAGGGTACAACAGGGGAAGAGGGTTGTAGGAACGCTAAAAGCAGTAACAAGAAATAGGGTGGTCAGCATGGAAGTGAAGAAGTCCTTGCATGACAGTGTGGTAATCCCGACACTGACTTATGGAAGCGAAGCATGGACGTTGGTTGAGAGACTCAGACCAAGAGTGAGAGCAGTGGAAATGAATTACTTAAGGAGTGCGTGCGGAGTTCATGGAGGGATAGACAGACTAATGAGGAAGTAAGAAGGAGGTGTGGTGTGGAGGTAGATGTGCTGGAAAGTGTGAAACGGAACAACTTGAGATGGTTCGGCCATATGGAACGTATGGTAAGCGAAAGAATGACTAAGAGGGTGTACGAGAGCGAGGTGGAGGGACAGAGAGGGAGAGGTAGACCGAATGAGAGGTGGAAGGATGGAGTGAGGAAGTATATGAACGAAGGTGGTGCTGGTTGGGGGGAGGGGCGTCGACTGACTGGAGACAGATTGGTGGCCACGAACGAACCGCCCCCATGCACCTCTGTCCCTAGTCAGTCGACGCCCCTCCCCCCAACCAGCACCGCCTTCGTTCATATACTTCCTCACTCCATCCTTCCACCTCTATCCTTTTATCCAATATAGGTGTGTGTGTGTGTGTGTGTGTGTGTGTGTGTGTGTTACACAAGAAGAAGTGGGGCTTATGTCAGCAGGGACTGGAGTTCTCGAAAAGGGACTCCAGTCATGACGCTATTCTCGACTTACACTGCGCTTGCTTAATAATCCAGAAGGGTTGATAGCCACTGAATTCCTATTTTAACTAACTAACTAACTTATGTCAGTATGGTAACGAATGTCGCCTTGTTCAAGGCATTGGGATTCATATATTACAAAATATTGATTGCATATTTAGTTGAAAGATTGTTAACTGTTTTATAGAGGTCGAAGTTACTGCTCTGAAGGACAGAGCTAAGAGACTATACTCGGTTTCGTTTCAGCCGACTGTGTTGGTGGTGTAATGGCTTAGGTGCTTATGTTCTGGGCGTGGTGTCCCGAGTTCGAATCCTGGGAGTATCATATTCTTTCATAATTCATTAATTTATTCAAGTACATCGAGGTTTGTAATGGAGGATTAATGCTAAGAACTGGTTATTCCTTAATTGATGAAAAAGTGACAAATATGTCACACTGACAATACTTTGGAGGTGTATACTATGAATCAATCAACTTTACATGATATCTGCTTGTTAATATGATGGGCCTCAGGTCCTATCATTCAGTTTAGACATTTCAGTCTAATATAATATATAAAATAATACATATAAAATTTTAACAAGTGACTAGAGTTTTTGACAAGGGGCTACAGTCTTGACGCTATTCTTGACTTACAGTGGCTTCCTTAATAATCCAGAAGGGTTGATAGCCTCTGAACTCCTATTATAACTAACTAGTCATTTTAACAAGAATATAAAATCATGAGTATTTTATGTAATGTATCTGAAATTATAACAGGTTCGAGACACAGCCAGTTCTGCTGCCGGGGTGGTCAGCTCCTCAGCCAGTGATGCCGTGGACAGGGTCACCAATTTGATAGAAGACGGCGTTAACACTGTCAGAGATGAGGTCAGTTTAGAGACATTTTTGTACTCCTTTCACACTACAATCTGGTTCGACACTGTAAAAAATTAACAGTGTTTTAATAGTTTACATGGTCTAAATCTAACTGAAGAACGCTGTTTATGTATACCATTTTCGTAACAATTATGCATCCAATATTTTACAGTGAAGGAAGCAGCAGACACTGTTCACCTAACTACCAACACCCAACACAAATACTATATCTGAACAATAAGGTATTCGGTTATATGCATTTTGGTGGCCAATGTTCAGTGATAGTTCATCAAGTTGTCTGTCCTGTGGGCCTGTTGTGCCAATCTAGCGGCATACACTGTCAATGTTGACAAGTGTTATATTACTATAACATGCTTCTTTCCAGCAAACGGTATATTGGTGTGTCCAGCTCTTCACTACTCAGCTATTATGAAGGTTTTATAGCGAAGCTTGTTGATAATTATGAAAACTTGGATTTAATATGACGCAAAGTCAGTAGTTTCGTATTTTTCCATTACTGCAAAAGGATTCAATTTACCAACAGCTGGAAATATATAGATTATAATGCTTGAAAGACTAGAGAACCATTGAAGAACATTAATATATCTGTGTTTAGGGATACACTGGAGTTGGGGCCCCACAAGGCAAAGAACCAGTCATCCAACTCGGTGATCACTGTCTCATAACTCATTCATTACTAAAGTCTCGAATGTTCAGGAAACAACAGATTCAACACGGATTCTGCGCTAGGTATTGGTAGTTCAAAAGGCAATGTCCAGTGTTTCCTGCATTTAAAATGGCTGAATGGCCGATGCTATGTATGGTTTAATTTCACTTGACGGTCAGTTGAATCCCTTAGCAGCAAATTCCTCGATACTTAATGGAAAGATATGAAACTATTATGTCTCTGCATCATATTAAGACCACAATTATATATTTAACACCATATTTCACTACAAAATCTTCAAGAAAACTGAGAAATCTTGATGGGAACTTTGCAATTTGCCGTCAGTTGAAAGGAAACAAACTATAGTGTATATTATATTTTGATTTCTCTATATATCTATCTCTTGTCCAACAATTAATTATGTTTTTAAAATTTCATATGTTTATCACTTCTCCATCACTTTTCCATTTTTGTTTCAGGTGGATTGGACTTACCGCCGGAGCAAGGACAAGGGCAAGAGACTACTGAGGAGGATGGGGGTCAAGGATGTTACCGTCATGTGCGTGAGGCCCAATGGACTCTTTCCATATGTTAAGGTGAGAGAGTGTATCAGGTTATTTTCTTATTTTCCTTCCATACCTTTCTTATGACCCAAAATTCACATATTTCAAAGCAACGTGAAAGATAGGCGGCACCTCATCCAGGCCTCTACTTGACTCCTAGGCTGTTGCTTCTTCTCCGCAATGGTGTCTGCAAGTCTAGAATAGAAGCCCTTCGCCCTGGGTCCCATATCCCTCCAGAAGATGCCTTAGCTCCTGAGAAGGGGTGGCCATGAACATTAGGCGTTTGTCACAAATCGTTAGGTCAAGTTGCCTGGGCTTGACATCTGCCAATAACATTTTGACATTGAGGGCTCGATCCGCTGACCCTTTGAACAGCAGCCGACGCTCTACTGACTATGCCATGGCTCTTTTGTGCAGCCTCCAGAGACAGCTCGCTGTAGGTAGTATGGCCATTGGACCGAACATCCTCATATCAAAGACTACTACTACTACCACTACTACTACTAACTACTGACTAACAACTAACTATTAACACTACTACTAACATTCCAGGACTGCGGTATATTCATCAACTGCTGGAAGGGCCGACCAAGCCTTCAGAGATGCGCCCCAGGGACTCTCTTCAACTCTGACCGCGGCTATTGTGATCACCCTGCTGCAGTCATATGTCCTACGTCTAAGGCACCTGAGAGTAAGAATATCTATCTAATTATTTATCTATCTGTTTATGCATTTGCTTCTTTGTACATCTGTTTATCTATCTATCTATCTATCTAATCATGTGGCTATTTACGTCAATAACTCTAAAAGGGCTTGAACAAATGGGCTGTCATTTTCCACACCTATTCCCTGCCTGACTCTTCCTCAATAGTAAAGTATTAGCTTGATTAGTCTAGTTAATTTTTAGTTATAGAGGTTAGCAGATACATTTTTTTAGTTATAGATCGAGGTTAGCAGATACATTTTTTTAGTTATAGAGGTTAGCGGATACATTTTTTTATTTATAGAGGTTAGCTGATACAATTATTTAGTTATAGAGGTTAGCGGATACAATTTTTTAGTTATAGAAGTTAGCGGATACAATTATTTAGTTATAGAGGTTAGCGGATACAATTATTTAGTTATAGAGGTTAGCGGATACAATTATTTAGTTATAGAGGTTAGCGGATACAATTATTTAGTTATAGTGGTTAGCGGATACAATTTGTTAGTTATAGAGGTTAGCAGATACAATTATTTAGTTATAGAGGTTAGCGGATACAATTTGTTAGTTATAGAGGTTAGCAGACACAATTATTTAGTTATAGAGGTTAGCGGATACATTTTTTTAGTTATAGAGGTTAGTGGATACAATTATTTAGTTATAGAGGTTAGCGGATACAATTATTTAGTTGTTGTTGTTGTTTTTCCCCAAGCTGCCTGGCCGAACAGCCCCAAGGCCCCAAGCAAGGCCAAGGCCATAACTGAGCGCCCCCACAGAACCCCCCCTGCCGACCACAATAAAGCCTGGGTGACCGAAGCCACTCCATGGCGGGGAGCTGAGGAGGGTGCGGAAACGCCCGGGAAACCAAAGCCCCACCCAGGGCCCTGTGCCCCTCAGCAATTATGAAGAGAAAGTTGAGGGGCAAAGGAAAGATGTGACGCTTTGGCTTCCAATCTTGGTAGATTAGGAGGTCAATCCACGCAAAAGACGCCGTCACTTGAGATCTAGAAAATATATAAGTAAAAGGAACAGTCAGAGTAAGCTATGGGTATGGCAGAGATCGCTCAGTTCTCACTCTGATAGACCAGCCCATCACCACATGACTAGAACCCAATCCTCTCAGCATCAGCTAGGAAAGGCCCTAGAAAGCCGCCTTTGGCGGGGGGATAGCTCCCCTATTTCAACCCTTTTCGGGGTTGGGCACCCGCCCACAATTATTTAGTTATAGAGGTTAGCGGATACAATTTATTAGTTATAGAGGTTAGCGGATACAATTTATTAGTTATAGAGGTTAGCGGATACAATTTATTAGTTATAGAGGTTAGCGGATACAATTTATTAGTTATAGAGGTTAGCAGATACAATTTATTAGTTATAGAGGTTAGCGGATACAATTTATTAGTTATAGAGGTTAGCGGATACAATTTTTTAGTTATAGAAGTTAGAGGATACAATTTATTAGTTATAGAGGTTAGCAGATACAATTTATTAGTTATAGAGGTTAGAGGATACAATTTATTAGTTATAGAGGTTAGCGGATACAATTTATTAGTTATAGAGGTTAGAGGATACAATTTATTAGTTATAGAGGTTAGCGGATACAATTTATTAGTTATAGAGGTTAGCGGATACAATTTATTAGTTATAGAGGTTAGCGGATACAATTTATTAGTTATAGAGGTTAGAGGATACAATTTATTAGTTATAGAGGTTAGTTCTCTGGCTTGTATCCATTCGGCCCCATTCAGCCAACTATTTTAAGACGTTTATCCCCATCTAGGTGTCGATTTCTTCTTGGCGAGCGATAGCGAGCCAGCATTATATGAAGAAATCCGGCTTCGCCGGAGAAATATTTCTATTAAAAAATGTACAAATTTAGCCTGCTGTCAAACAAAAATAAAAAATATGCTGGCTCGCTACCGTTCACCAGTAAAACATTGACACCTGGATGGGGATAAACGTCTTAAAACAGTAGGCTGAATGGGGCCAAATGGATACAAGCCAGAGAAAGATAGAAAAGGACAGAAATAAACAAAAACAGGTCACCCCCCTTAAATTGTCTTTTGGCCCGATACTAGCAAGTGATCAGTTACCTTGCATTCATATTGTGTAGGTAATCTAGTACTGGACAAAGGGACTGGAGTTCTCGAAAAGAGGCTCCATTCCTGACGCTATTCTTGACTTTACAGTGTGCTGGTTTAATAAGCCCTTTCTTACCGGCGACGTCTTTTTAATTTTAGTCTTGCTATATTTTTACGCCTTTGTGCAGTTTAGGAAGGATGTGTGGTAGTAAATTTGTTTAAGGGGGGTGACCTGTTTTTGTTCTGTCCTTTTCTATCTTTGTCTGGCTTGTATCCATTTGGCCCCATTCAGCCTACTGTTTTAAGACGTTTATCCCCATCCAGGTGTACATTTTTTACTGGTGAGCGGTAGCGAGCCAGCATATTTTTTATTTTTGTTTGACAGCAGGCTAAATTTGTACATTTTTCGATAGAAAAATGTCTCCGGCGAAGCCGGATTTCTTCATATAATGCTGGCTCGCTATCGCTCGCCAGGAAGAAATCGACACCTAGATGGGGATAAACGTCTTAAAATACAGTAGTTGGCTGAATGGGGCCGAATGGATACAAGCCAGAGAAAGTGAGAAAAGGACAGAAATAACAAAAAAGCAGGTCACCCCCCTTAATGTTAACTACTGGGGGCCCTTATAAAACTGAATAAAATTGTCTAATAGAAGCCAAAATAAAATGAAGAGGACATCGCCGGTACAGAAGGGGTTAACACTCACTGTGCTTCAGGTGTGGATGAGGTGAACTACGTGGTGCCGCCTCCTTCAGGACAGAAACTCCGGCTACGGGGGAGCACAGTGCCTTGGGCTGGCTATGTGGAGGTTAGTTGTTAAGGAGAGGTTTAGTGTTTAGTTTACTGGTGTTGTGTCTTTTGTGTGTGTGTGTGTTTGTGTTTGTGTAGCTATGTGGAGGTTAGTTGTTAAGGAGAGGTTTAGTGTTTAGTTTACTGGTGTTGTGTCTTTTGTGTGTGTGTGTGTTTGTGTTTGTGTAGCTATGTGGAGGTTAGTTGTTAAGGAGAGGTTTAGTGTTTAGTTTACTGGTGTTGTGTCTTTTGTGTGTGTGTGTGTTTGTGTTTGTGTAGCTATGTGGAGGTTAGTTGTTAAGGAGAGGTTTAGTGTTTAGTTTACTGGTGTTGTGTCTTTTGTGTGTGTGTGTGTTTGTGTTTGTGTTTGTGTAGCTATGTGGAGGTTAGTTGTTAAGGAGAGGTTTAGTGTTTAGTTTACTGGTGTTGTGTCTTTTGTGTGTGTGTGTGTGTGTGTTTGTGTTTGTGTAGCTATGTGGAGGTTAGTTGTTAAGGAGAGGTTTAGTGTTTAGTTTACTGGTGTTGTGTCTTTTGTGTGTGTGTGTGTTTGTGTTTGTGTTTGTGTAGCTATGTGGAGGTTAGTTGTTAAGGAGAGGTTTGGTGTTTAGTTTGCTAATTTTGTGTCTTGTGTGTGTGTGTGAGAGAGAGTGTATATGATTGTGTGTGTGTTTGTATGTGTATATGTTTGTGTGCGTGTGTATATGTGTATCTATTCAGCAAAATAAAATCACTATTTGACCTCAACCACTGCCAACTCAACCAGTGTGGTTAGATTAGGGTGGCACTGATTGAGATGTTAACGGTTGAGAACTACTGGTTGAATAGTCTATTCATCCGTTCACGTACGTTTTAGTTAGCTAATTGGGTTAACCCCTTCGGTACCGGTGACGTCTTTTTAGTTCTATTCTGGCAACATGTAGACGATTTTATGAAGCTCAGGAAGAATATGTGGTTGTTAAAACGATTAATTGAGATAGTCTGTAGCCGTTTAATGGGTAGACATCCTTCTTAAGCTGAACAATCTAATAGTTGCCAGAATATAATGAAAAGTACATCACCGGTACAGAAGGGGTTAAGGGGACAGTGGCTGATTTGTATGGCTATTAATTAATTTATTCATTATTTTTTAAGTTTCCTCGCTAGACCTCCTTCAAGCTTACAAAAAAAAACCTGGACCCCCCTTTCTAGATAAATTTGTACATTTCTCACTCGCCAGGAAAATAATCGACACCTAAATAGCATGAAAGGTCTTAAAATTGACAACAAAATGGGGCGAAAGGTGTTAAAATCGCCAAACTAATGGGCCGAACGTATTAAAATTTGAAAACTAATGGAACTGAACATGAGGAAGAAGGGGGACCAGAAAAAGAGCCCATCTCCCCTTAAATCCCGTAAAGTAAACCCTAGTATGACTTATTATATTATGCTAATACATTGTTTATCAAACTTACCTACCTACCTACTTACTTACCTACCTACCTACCTAGTGTACCTAAACCTTCCTACCTACCTAACTACTTACTTACCTACCTACCTACCTACCTAGTGTACCTAAACCTTCCTACCTAATCACCTACCTACCTACCTACCTACTTACTTACCTACCTACCTACCTAGTGTACCTAAACCTTCCTACCTACCTAACTACTTACATACCTACCTACCTACCTACCTACCTACCTACTTACTTACCTACCTACCTACCTAGTGTACCTAAACCTTCCTACCTAATCACCTTCCTACCTACCTAACTACTTACTTACCTACCTACCTACCTACCTACCTACCTAGTGTACCTAAACCTTCCTACCTAATCACCTACCTACCTACCTAACTACTTACTTACCTACCTACCTACCTACCTAGTGTACCTAAACCTTCCTACCTAATCACCTACTTACCTAGCTAGTGTACCTAAACCTTCCTACCTAATCACCCTCCTACCTACGTACTTACCTATCTACCTACCTACCTACCTACCTACCTACCTACCTACCTACCTAGTGTATTTCTGCATTCTGTATTCTGTATTTCCCACCAGATGAGCAGCGGTGCAGGTCAGTGGCAGCTGGTGACAGACGACCTGGACAGCTGGACCAGGGAGGAGGCAGCTGTGGTGTGCAGAACCCTGGGATTTAACAGGTAGGTATAACCCTTTGAGTACCAGCGACGTGTGTTATATTATTTCTAGCTGTATTTAGACGAAATTATGCAGCTTGGGAAGGACCTGTGGTAGTTAAAAGGGTTGGTTGAGATAGTTTAAAACCTTATCATTGCTAAAGGTCCCTCCCAAACTGAATAAAATCGTCTAATAGTCGCCAGAATATGATGAAAACGACGTCCCTGGTACTTAATGGGATAATATACTGTATATTCCCAAGGGACTGGAGTTCTCGAAAAGGGGCTCCAGTCCTGACGCTATTCTTGACTTACAGTGTGCTGGCTTACGGGGGGTGACCTGCTTTTTATTATTTCTCTCCTTTTCTCTCTTTCTCTGGCTTGTATCCATTCGGCCCCATTCAGCCAACTATCTTAAGACGTTTATCCCCATCTAGGTGTCGATTTTTTCCTGGCGAGCGATAGCGAGCCAGCATTATATGAAAAAATCCGGCTTTGCCTGAGAAATTTTTCTATCGAAAAATGTACATATTTAGCCTGCTGTCAAACAAAAATAAAAAATTGACACCTGGATGGGGATAAACGTCTTAAAACAGTAGGCTGAATGGGGCCAAATGGATACAAGCCAGAGAAAGATAGAAAAGGACAGAACAAAAACAGGTCACCCCCCTTAACCCTTCCTACCCGGGCAGCCTTTGTTAAGGACGGAGGCTGTATCCGGGCGATCTGGCTGAAAACACAACAAAAGTAAACTAAGGCTAATCTCGCTTAATATACTACCTACAATAATCAAACAGATGTCAAAATGGGCGCCTTACCTTCCCGTGTAGAATGGCGTTGAGTAGAGCATTTTAGCTCAAGTAGTTCAGGAGTTATGGTGATGGAAGTGGAGGTAACTTTTGCCGCGTATTTACCTCGACGCGTCCGAACGCTCACCCGCGGCCCAGGCTACGACGAACGTTTTGACTCGTCGCTCTACCTTGAATTATGGCGGGAAGCGATTTTTTAGTGTTTTATTGTTTATTATGCCATATATTATTGTTATTATGATATTTTCACTCAATAAATATATTTTTCTGAAGTAATTTGTGTCTCTGTCACTTATACTTAAGTTTTATTGTTATTATTATAGTAGTTATGATTATTTATACAGGACTATGGTAATTGATAGTCATTTTCACTTCTTTATTGTTAGGAATATATATTTTAGTGTCACTTTCACTTGTTCATATTGTTCTGAAGGCACTTATTATTACTTATGTGTGTCTCTTTCACTTAGACTTAGTTTTATAGTCATTATTATAGTAGTTATGATTATTTATACTGGACTATGGTAATTGATAGTGTAATTTTCACTTCTTTATTGTTAGGAATATATATTTTAGTGTCACTTTCACTTGTTCATATTGTTCTGAAGGCACTTATTATTACTTATGTGTCTCTTTCACTTATACTTAGTTATATTATTATTATTGAGTGTCACTATCACTGTCACTTACACTTCAATAGTTTGCCAGAGTGTGGAAATCATTGAAGCAGGTGCCGGCACACAGTCCCACCTGACACTCGAGGCATTGCCAAGTGGTTTTTGTGGGTTTGCTTGGTCGTCGAGTTGTGCGGGTGCACACATAGCACCTCTTCTGCATCCTTATTCGGCTGTTAGGACCCTGGAAAGGAAGGGCGACGAGCTGGTGCTTTCTGATGAAGTCGGCACACCCTATTCTGTCCATCATGCCTGGTCCTTGTAGTGGCCTCCCTGGTGTACCCGCATGTTTTACCAGGAGCTCATGTATCAGCTGCTTTTGGAAGGTCCGCAGGCTCTTGTATTTGATGACTGGACACCTCAAACGGTAGATGTTGTACGCGTTGAGGACAGACATATCTACTGTATGCAGGACAAACTTCTTGTACCACCTGCAAGATGTTCGCAGGCAGTCTATGAAGCCCATCTGCATGTCGGACTTGTCGACGAGGCGCATGTTCAGGTTGTAGTCCAGAACAGCAGCTGGTTTTGTGATAGGGTTCTTAGTTTTTCGGTCCACCTTCCCTGTGGGGACCATCTCTGCTTTGTGGCATGTGGTGAGGAGGTTGACCTTACGCTGGTCATGCCAGTGGATGGAGAGGATGGGGCCACTCTTCTTATGGAATATGTCCGTCTTCTTCGTTTTGGTTGGGTAGGCTGGCATGCCCTTCCTCTTCCCCTTCACTGTGCCGACAGTTCCGGTCTTGCGGTCATGGAGGTACTTGGCGAGGATAGGCGACGTGTAATAATTGTCAGTATAGAGGACGTGGTTGTCATGGAAGTACCTCTCCATCATCCTCTTTACCACAGCGCCGCCAAAACCAATGAGGGGGTCAATCTGGACTTCACCACCCTTGCAGCTGTAGACTATAAAGTCGAGCACATATCCCGTCTTGCAGTCGCAGAGGACGAAGAGCTTGATGCCGAAGCGGTGTCTCTTTGACGGGATATACTGTCGGAAGTGCAGCCTACCACGGAACAGGACCAGAGACTCGTCGATGCACAGCTTCTGAAATGGAATCAGGTAGGTGGAAAACCGATGACGTATCATGTCATGCAGTTGCCTGATCTTCCAGAGTGTGTCGGGCTCGTGGACATGCATGTTATTTGTCAGGTGTAAATATGAGAGGATGTCGAAGTACCTATCCCTTGACATGAATTTGCCAAATGCTGGAGTCGTTGTGAGGTCGCCAGTTATCCAGTAGTCGGCCAGAACGTGCTTCTTTATGTGTGTCATCAGCATTGTGAGTGCCATGAACACATATAATTCTGCCACAGTGAGAGCTCTCCATGCCACCATCTTTGCACTTGTCTTCCTGCCAAGAAAGTTTGAACATATAGCCTGGTGGTGATTTGTCTCTTTGACAAGGTATTCCATGACTTCATTGTCGTAGAAGCCACAGAAAAGTTCACTGGGGGTGGGATTTGGGCCACAGGGATATGCTGGTGACACCCCAGAACCCTGTTGTACCTCGTCAAAGGCAGGAAAATCTGGCACAAAATCCGCCCCATCTGACCACACAAACATTTCAGCAGGTCGAGGACGAGGACGTGGAGTTGCAGCAGGCACACGCCCTGGACGCCCTGGCACACGCCCTTGGCCATGCGGATGCCCAGGCGGACGCCCTGCACGCCCAAGCCCAGGGGCAGCGGCGTCGGCAGGCCGACCACGTCCACGACCTCGAGGTCCTTTGACTCTTCTTGTCGGGACTCGCTCTTCCTCTTCCTCTTCGTTTTCCTCTTCCTCAGGCGACGTCAGGTCATCTGGGGCAATGTTGGGGTCGTCAGCATCCTCTTCAGGAGACAACTCTGGTGAAGAATAGACCGGGCGTCGGCGGCGTGGGGCTGCGGGAGGTTGAGCAATGGGAGCCTCGGCCTCGGGAGTTGGGCTCCTTTTGCGGCTAGCCGGGGACTTTTCCGCAGGAAATAATGACCTACGATGCGGGGCCTGTGGTGACACACTGCGGGAAGCCAATGGCGCACTTGCAGAGGCCCTTTGGTCATCTTGAGGGACAGATGAAGCTGAGGGCTGTGGGTGGCCCTCCCGGCGTCCCGGGTCGAGGCGTCGTGACAAAGGAATGCGGGTGGTTGCTAGGCCTGGGTCGGCGTCACTCTCACTATCTACGCCTTCCCTCACTTTTTCTGCATCCCTGCGTGCTTTCTTGGCTGCACTTTTCACTAAAGACTTCTTATAGAAGTATTTACCCACTTTCAAGGGCGTACGGGCAGGCAAAGGGGAAGGTCCTGGCGTAGGGCTAGGGCTAGGCCTACCCGGACCTACGAAACTAGGCGAAGGGGTTGGCTCTAGCACACTTGGTACTTCAATAGCACCTTCCTCCACCACTTCCACATCAGGATCATCACTACTATCACCCCCCTCAAATAAATCCACATTGTCATCAGCACCAAATCCCACAAAATCGTCAATTTCGCTCCCACTTCTACTCTGAATATAGAGGTTTTTGTCCACAGAGCTTTCACCACTGCTCAAATCCTGGTTGAAAAGTGCACGGTGTATTGCACTGTCACTTAGCAAACGTTTCACTTTCCTTACTTTCCTTTTCTTCTCGGTTGGCAGAGGTGTAGATGTTGCAAGCGGGGTAGCACTGGGACGCGCGGGAGATTGCACAGTATCGGACGCGTCGGAATTCATTTTTTTGCTGTAGCTCTCAATGGCGGCAACGTAGGAACTGATAAGAGTGGTAGTTGAGGCTTGGTGGCGCTACGATCGCCCACGCAAAGTAAAATTTGCCCACGCGAATTTTAAAGCACGCTTTCAAGCAAATGCCTTACAAAAGGCATACCGGGTTGCGGCCCTTCAGCCGCGCTGTCCTTACCTAAGGCAGCCCGGGTAGGAAGGGTTAAGGGGACACTGGTTATTTGTTGGTGTCTATTATGTATACATTCATTTATTTTGTTTAGTTTCTTCCCTAGACCTCCTTCAAACTTTAAAAAAACATCCATTAGATCCCCCTTCGAAATTAATATTTACATTTTTCGGTAGAAAAATATCACGGTCGAAGGCCGGTTCCTCCACAATTGCAGGCTCTCTATCGCTCGCCAGGAAAAAAAACGACACCTAAAGGGCACAAAAGGTCTTAATATTGACAACTAAATGGGGTGATAGGTCTTAAAATCGACAAACTAATGGGCCAAACGTCTTAAAATCTCAAAACTAATGGGGATAAGCATGAGGAAGGAAAGTGACCAAAAAAACTGGCCCATCTCCCCTTAATAATCCAGAAGGGTTGATAGCCTCTGAGGTCCTATTTAAACTAACTAACTATAGAACAAATGAGCTGTACATTTCCACACTGATTTCCTGGCTGACCCTTCCTAAATGGTAGAAATATTAGCTTGGTTACTCTAGTCGTTTATGAGTTATAGAGGGTAGATATTTGGCCTACCTATGACCCATTCAATACTGGTGATGTCTATTTCATCCTATTCTGGACACTATTTTACTATTTTATTCAGCTTAGGAAGGCTCTGTGGTAGCTCAAAAGATTAGATAAGATAGTATGTAGACATTTAATTGTTAGAAGTCGTTCCCAAGCTGAAAAAGTCATCTAATAGTTGCTTGAATATAATGCCAAGGAGGTCACCAGTACTGCATGGGTTATAAGTAGGCCAAGTATCTTCACCACTAACCACAATAACTCATATACACTCCCTATACCTCCTTAGAAAACACTCCCTATACCTCCTTAGAAAACACTCCCTATACCTCCTTAGAAAACACTCCCTTTACCTCCTTAGAAAACACTCCCTATACCTCCTTAGAAAACACTCCCTATACCTCCTTAGAAGATACATTTTTACATTTTTCGATAGAAAATGTCCCGGCCGAAGGCCGCTTCCTCTTATAATTACAAGCTCGCTATCGCTCGCCAGAAAAAATTGTTTACACCTAAATTGTACGAAAGGTCTTAATATTGATATAGAAATAGGACGAAAGGGTTTAAAATCGACAAACTAATGGGGCGAATGCTTTAAAATCTGAAAACTTATGGGGCTAAACATGAGGGAGAAGGGGATCACGACAAACGACCCATCTCCCCTTCGATATGTTGATACCTCCACACATGCTCCATTTATATATTAATGACTATGAGGTCCATAATATGTTGATACCTCCACACATGCTCCATTTATATATTAATGACTATGAGGTCCATAATATGTTGATACCTCCACACATGCTCCATTTATATATTAATGACTATGAGGTCCATAATATGTTGATACCTCCACACATGCTCCATGTATATATTAATGACTATGAGGTCCATAATATGTTGATACCTCCACACATGCTCCATTTATATATTAATGACTATGAGGTCCATAATATGTTGATACCTCCACACATGCTCCATTTATATATTAATGACTATGAGGTCCCTAATATGTTGATACCTCCACACATGCTCCATTTATATATTAATGACTATGAGGTCCATAATATGTTGATACCTCCACACATGCTCCATTTATATATTAATGACTATGAGGTCCATAATATGTTGATACCTCCACACATGCTCCATTTATATATTAATGACTATGAGGTCCATAATATGTTGATACCTCCACACATGCTCCATTTATATATTAATGACTATGAGGTCCATAATATGTTGATACCTCCACACATGCTCCATTTATATATTAATGACTATGAGGTCCATAATATGTTGATACCTCCACACATGCTCCATTTATATATTAATGACTATGAGGTCCATAATATGTTGATACCTCCACACATGCTCCATTTATATATTAATGACTATGAGGTCCATAATATGTTGATACCTCCACACATGCTCCATTTATATATTAATGACTATGAGGTCCATAATATGTTGATACCTCCACACATGCTCCATTTATATATTAATGACTATGAGGTCCATAATATGTTAATACCTCCACACATGCTCCATTTATATATTAATGACTATGAGGTCCATAATATGTTGATACCTCCACACATGCTCCATTTATATATTAATGACTATGAGGTCCATAATATGTTGATACCTCCACACATGCTCCATTTATATATTAATGACTATGAGGTCCATAATATGTTGATACCTCCACACATGCTCCATTTATATATTAATGACTATGAGGTCCATAATATGTTGATACCTCCACACATGCTCCATTTATATATTAATGACTATGAGGTCCATAATATGTTGATACCTCCACACATGCTCCATTTATATATTAATGACTATGAGGTCCATAATATGTTAATACCTCCACACATGCTCCATTTATATATTAATGACTATGAGGTCCATAATATGTTGATACCTCCACACATGCTCCATTTATATATTAATGACTATGAGGTCCATAATATGGTGATACCTCCACACATGCTCCATTTATATATTAATGACTATGAGGTCCATAATATGTTGATACCTCCACACATGCTCCATTTATATATTAATGACTATGAGGTCCATAATATGTTGATACCTCCACACATGCTCCATTTATATATTAATGACTATGAGGTCCATAATATGTTGATACCTCCACACATGCTCCATTTATATATTAATGACTATGAGGTCCATAATATGTTGATACCTCCACACATGCTCCATTTATATATTAATGACTATGAGGTCCATAATATGTTGATACCTCCACACATGCTCCATTTATATATTAATGACTATGAGGTCCATAATATGTTGATACCTCCACACATGCTCCATTTATATATTAATGACTATGAGGTCCATAATATGTTGATACCTCCACACATGCTCCATTTATATATTAATGACTATGAGGTCCATAATATGTTGATACCTCCACACATGCTCCATTTATATATTAATGACTATGAGGTCCATAATATGTTGATACCTCCACACATGCTCCATTTATATATTAATGACTATGAGGTCCATAATATGTTGATACCTCCACACATGCTCCATTTATATATTAATGACTATGAGGTCCATAATATGTTGATACCTCCACACATGCTCCATTTATATATTAATGACTATGAGGTCCATAATATGTTGATACCTCCACACATGCTCCATTTATATATTAATGACTATGAGGTCCATAATATGTTGATACCTCCACACATGCTCCATTTATATATTAATGACTATGAGGTCCATAATATGTTGATACCTCCACACATGCTCCATTTATATATTAATGACTATGAGGTCCATAATATGTTGATACCTCCACACATGCTCCATTTATATATTAATGACTATGAGGTCCATAATATGTTGATACCTCCACACATGCTCCATTTATATATTAATGACTATGAGGTCCATAATATGTTGATACCTCCACACATGCTCCATTTATATATTAATGACTATGAGGTCCATAATATGTTGATACCTCCACACATGCTCCATTTATATATTAATGACTATGAGGTCCATAATATGTTGATACCTCCACACATGCTCCATTTATATATTAATGACTATGAGGTCCATAATATGTTGATACCTCCACACATGCTCCATTTATATATTAATGACTATGAGGTCCATAATATGTTGATACCTCTACAAATGCTCCATTTATATATTAATGACTATGAGGTCCATAATATGTTGATACCTCCACACATGCTCCATTTATATATTAATGACTATGAGGTCCGCCAAGTGTTTCTGTCTGATAGTGTGTGTGTGTGTGTGTGGGTGTGGGTGGGTGTGTGGGTGTGTGTGTGTGTGTGTGGGTGTGGGTGTGTGGGTGTGGGTGTGTGTGTGTGTGTGTGTGAGAGAGAAAGAAAGAGAATGTGAGTGTGTGTGTTAGTTTGTGAGCAAGTGTGTGTGAGTGTGTTTGTATTTGTGTGTTTGTGATAGCTTGGGAGTGTGTATGCTGGAGATAATATGTTTGTATGTGTGTGTTAGTTTGTGACCGTGTATGCTGGATAGTGTGTGTGTGTGTGTGTGTGTGTATGTACAATCGACTGTATAAGATCATCTAACAATAGCCAGAGTAAACTAATAAACTGTTAAACCAAATAAGACAAAATATATAATAATAACAACATCTTAACCTTCTCACGTTCTTGACGCAATGTTGAGCCTACTGGGGATACTGTAAAGCCTTTGTTACCATCAGGGGTATTTATAAACCTTTAGTTTAGTCACTTCAACCTCTGCAGTTGTCTTTGAGTTAGCTGTGGGTAGAAAACTAATTTTGGAGAGGTAATTATAAGAGTGAGAGAACTCTATTTCTTATTGCTAATCTGGCAACCGCTGCGTCATATGAGCGTGAAAGGGTTAAACTACCAATAACAAACCAATAATAATAAAACAACTCTAAGACATACAGTAGGATCGGCTAGTGTTAAGGGCAGATTTCCGAAGGATTTGTTTCTGAACCTCTTTCTCCCTCATGTTTAGCCCCATTGCTTGTGAGATTTAAAGACGTTTGCCCCATTACTTTGGCGATTTTAAGAACCCTCGCCCCATTGCTGTCAATTTTAAGACCATTCGTGCCATTTAGGTGTCGATTTTTCCTGGCGAGCGATAGCGAGCCTGTAATTTAAGGGGAACCGGCCTTCGGCCGGCACATTTTTTTACCGAAAAATTTACAAATTTATCTTGAAAGGGGGTCAAGGGGGAGTAATTTTAAGCTTGATGGAAGTCTAGGGAATCAACTAAAAACCTCCCCTTAAGTATAGGCCTTCTAAAAAAAATGATTACATAAATGGAGATGAGACGGTTGGTTACATAAATTGGATCTTTCTCGTTTGCTATGAAAGTATACATTATTCAAGTTATTTTATCTGGACCCCCTTCTACCTCATACTTAGCCACTATAGTTTTACAATTTTAAGACTTTCACTCCATTAGTTTGCCGATTTTAAGACATTACGCCCCATTTCCTTGTCAATGTTAAGACCTTTCGTTCCATTTAGGTGTCGATTTTTCCCTGGCGAGCGATAGCAAGCCTGTAATTCAGGAGGGGGCATGTAATTCGGCCGGGACATACTTCACCGAAAAATGTACACATTTATCTCGAAGGAGGGTCTTGGTGGTGTTTTTTTGAAAGCTTAATGTAGATGTAGGTAATAATTAAATTACCCCACCCCCCGTTTAAGGGGAGGCAGACCGTTTTTCTGGACCCCCTTCTCCCTAATGTTTAGCCCACTAGTTTTGAGATTATAAGACCTTCGGCCCATTAGTTGGCGATTTTAACACCTTTCGCCCCATTTCGTTGTCAATGTTTAGACCTTTTGTGCCATTTAGGTATAGATTATTTCCTGGCGAGCGATAGCGAGCCTGCAATTTTAATAGGAATCGGCCTTCGGCCGGGACATTTGTCTACCGAAAAATGTACAAATTTATATTAAAGGGGGGTCTAGGGGGTGTTTTTCTAAGCTTGATGGAGGTCTAGGGAGGAAACTAAACAAATATATGAATAAATGAATTAATAGACCAAACAAACGGTCAATCTCCACTAAATGGGCCTTCTAGGAAAGTCAGATTACAGAAGAGGGGACAACACGTGCGGTGGGAAGCCCTTGGATGAGAGAGCATGTAACGTACAGATAGTTATGGACGAGAGGTGAAGAGAAAAGAAGAAGAGACAAAGAGAGAAGGAGAAGAGACAACGAGAGATGAAGAAGAGAAGGAGAAGAGATGAAGAGAAGGAGAAGAGACAAAGAGAGAAGAAGAAGAGACAAAGAGAGATGAAGAAGAGAAGGAGAAGAGACAAAGAGATAAGATGAAGAGAAGGAGAAGAGACAAAGAGAGAAGGAGAAGAGACAAAGAGAGATGAAGAAGAGAAGGAGAAGAGACAGAGATAAGATGAAGAAGAGAAGGAGAAGAGACAAAGATAGATGAAGAAGAGAAGGAGAAGAGACAAAGAGAGATGAGGTAGAGAAGAAGAGACAAAGAGATAAGATGAAGAGAAGGAGAAAAGATAAAGAGAGATGAAGAAGAGAAGGAGAAGAGACAAAGAGAGATGAGGAAGAGAAGAAGAGACAAAGAGATAAGATGAAGAGAAGGAGAAGAGACAAAGAGAGATGAAGAAGAGAAGGAGAAGAGACAGAGAGAAGAAGAAGAAGGAGAAGAGACAAAGAGAGATGAAGAAGAGAAGGAGAAGAGACAGAGAGATAAGATGAAGAAGAGAAGGAGAAGAGACAGAGAGATGAAGAAAAGAAGGAGAAGATACAGAGAGATAAGATGAAGAAGAGAAGGAGAAGAGACAGAGAGAGATGAAGAAGAGAAGGAGAAGAGACAAAGAGAGATGAAGAAGAGAAGGAGAAGAGACAAAGAGATAAGATGAAGAGAAGGATAAGAGACAAAGAGAGAAGAAGAAGAGAAGGAGAAGAGACAAAGAGATAAGAAAAAGAGAAGAATAAGAGACAAAGAGAGACATAGAGAGGAACAAGAAGAGAAGAACAAGATATAAAGAGAGAAAAAGAATGGGAAAAGAGACAAAGAGAGGAAGAAGAAGAGATACAGAGATAAGAAGAATAGGAAAAGAGACAAAGAGAGGAAGAAGAAGATATAAAGAGATAAGAAGAATAGGAAAAGGGACAAAGAGAGGAAGAGACAAAGATAGGAAGAAGAAGAGAAGGACAAGATATAAAGAGATAAGAATAATAGGATAAGAGAAGGACAAGATATAAAGAGATAAGAAGAATAGGAAAAGAGAAGGACAAGATATAAAGAGATACGAAGAATAGGAAAAGAGAAGGACAAGATATAAGAGATAAGAAGAATAGGAAAAGAGACAAAGAGAGGAAGAAGAAGAGGACAAAAGACAAAGTAAGAAGAAGAAGAGAAAGGAGGAAAAGAGACAAAGAGAGAAGAAGAAGAGATAAAGAGAATTGAAGAAAAGGAGCAGTTGAAGGACAATAGGCAGTTTCGACTCTCTCTGGAACCCTCCCCATTCTCCAAACTCCACCTTTACCCATCACACTGCACAAATACCATAAAGGAGGTAGTGGTTAATTTGTGCTCCATATATTTTTGTTCAGTTATCTATCTTTTGTTAGTTTCCTCGCTATACCTCCATCAAGCTTAAAAAATAAAAAAAATACCCTCTAGACCCCCTTTCAAAATATATATATATTTGTTTTTCGGTAGAAATATGGCCGCAGGCCAATTCCTCCTAAATTATAGGCTTGCTATTACTCGCCATGAATAAAAGCGTCACCTAAATGGCACGAAAGACAAAGGTATGGGGCAAAAAGTTTTAAAATCGCCAAAGTAATGGGACAATCCTCTTAAAATTTCAAAACAATGATGCAAAGCATGAGGGACAAGGGGTCCAGAACAACCACACCCCTAACCCATGTCCTTGAGATCAAAGGACTCGCTCTGTTCATCCTCTACAGTCTACACCAACAATTAGGCCGCCTCCCCCCCCCCCCCCCCCCCCACCACCACCACCACCACACACGCCCTTCTCCACTTCCAGTAACCTGTTATCTGTATATTCCCGGGAGTTTCCATAAACTTTTTCTATCTATTCCGTCACAGGCTTCTTCCAAGAATATAACAAAAGAAACAAATACGTATTTATACTGTATATACGCATATATATATATATATATATATATATATATATATATATATATATATATATATATATATATATATTACATAGGCTACACATTTAGTATATATACAGTACTGTATATTGATGAAAATATCAGGCCATAGTAAAAAGTAATCAAACCAATATCCAGTTACAGGAAGGATAAGATATAAGATATTTATCATTAATAAAAAGCAATTATTAACAAATACAGTACTGTACATGCACGGATATATCGGATCATAATAAGGGAACAATAACAAAGGCTCTTAACCCTCCGAGTACCAGCGACATTTATATTCTAGCTATAGTTAGACGATATTATGCAGCTTAGGAAGGATGTTAGGAAAGATGTATACAGTATAAATAATTTATTTTGTTTCTTTTGTTATATTCTTGGAAGAACCCTGTGACGGAATAGATAGAAAAAGTTTGATCATTATGTAGTGGTAGCTAAGGTTAGGATACAAAAGAAGTGGGTGAGGAGAGCTGGAGGGAGGCGAGAGGAGGGTGCATTTGGTGAGGAGGGTGGAGAGGATGCAGGAGGAGGAAGTCAGGGAGGAGTACAGGAGAGCAGTGGAAAGACGACTAGGTGGGTTCGACCTGGAAGTTATGGAGGAAGTGGAGGAGATGAGCAAGGTGTTTAAGGATGAGATCTGTGCAGCATGTGAGGAGGTGTGTGGAGTGTGGAGAAGAGGGAGGGGAGTGAAAGGTACAGCATGGTGGACAGAAGAGGTAAGAATAGCTGTGGAAGTAAAGAAGAAAGCATATACAGAGTGGTTGGGTAGTAGAGGGAATGAAGATTCCGAGAGACAGAAATGAGCGAGGTACGTGGAGAGTAAGAGGGTGGTGAAGAGAGTAGTGAAGGAAAGTAAGAGAAGAGTAGATGAGGAATTTGGAAGGAATCTGAGTGTAAAATGGAGGGAGAGTAAGAAACTGTTCTGGAAAGAAGTCAAGAAAGTTAGGGAAGGTAGCAAGGGAAACAGTAAGGGTGTGAAAGATAAGAATGCTAGCCGAGAAGCAAGAGAGAGTCGAAAGATGGAGGGAGTAATTCAGTGAGTTGCTAAATGTAAGGAATGAAGAGCCAGCAAACATAGCTGGATATGGTATGGGAGGGAGAAGAAGAGAAGTAGTGCAGGAGGAGGTGGGTAGCAGGAGGTCAGAAGTGTGGGAAGCCATGCAAAGAGTGAAGTTGGGGAAAGCACCAGGAACAGATGGAGTGTGTGGGGAAATGTTGAGGTATGGTGGTGAGATAGTGATAGAATGGGTATGGAAAATGTGCAAACTAGCATGGGAGAAGGGGAGTGCACCCGATGACTGGAAGACTGGCATAATAGTCCCCCTATATAAGGGCAAAGGGGAAAGAGGAGTGTGTGGTAACCACCGAGGAATATGTCTTCTAAGCGTAGTTGTTGTTGTTGTTGTTGTTGTTCCCCAAGCTGCCTGGCCGAACAGCCCCAAGGCCCCGAGCAAGGCCAAGGCCAAGGCCACAACCGAGCGCCCCCACAGAACCCTCCCCGCCGACCACAATAAAGCCTGGGTGACCGAAGCCACTCCATGGCGGGGAGCTATGAGGAGGGCGCGGAAATGCCCGGGAAACCAAAGCCCCACCCAGGGCCCTGTGCCCCTCAGCAATTATTAAGAGAAAGTTGAGGGGCAAGGGAAAAATGTGACGCTTTGGCTTCCAATCTTGGTAGATTGGGAGGTCAATCCACGTTAGAGACGCCGTCACTTGAGATCTAGAAAATATATAAGTAAAAGGAACAGTCAGAGTAAGCTATGGGTATGGCAGAGATTGCTCAGTTCTCACTCTGATAGACCAGCCCATCACCACACGACTAGAACCCAATCCTCTCAGCATCAGCTAGGAAAGGCCCTAGAAAGCCGCCTTTGGCGGGGGGATAGCTCCCCTATTTCAACCCTTTTCGGGGTTGGGCACCCGCCAAAGCGTAGTAGGGAAGGTATACAGTAGGGTAGTGATTGAGAGAGTGAGAGTGAGAACGGAGAAATGGATAGGCGACGAGCAGGGAGGTTTTAGGAAGGGAAGAGGATGTGTAGATCAGATTTATACCCTGAATTGTGTTGTGGAGAAGTATCTGGAGAAGAAACAAAAGGTGTATGTTGCCTTTATGGACTTGGAGAAGGCCTATGACAGAGTGGATAGAGAAGGTAGGTGGAAAGTACTTAGAATATACGGAGTAGAGGGCAAGTTGCTGAAAGCAGTGAAGAGCATGTATGAGGGTGCAAAGGCGGCAGAACATGTGGAGAGTGAGCAGAGCGAGTTCTTTGACCTGAATGTTGGTTTGAAACAGGGGTGTGTGATGTCCCCGTGGTTGTTTACTGTATATATGGATGGAGTCATGAAAGAAATACTATCAAGAGCAGTGGATGTTGGTGTATCGCTGAAAAGGGAGGGAATTGAGTGGAAGCTACCTATACTGCTGTTTGTGGATGATACATTTCTGATGAGTGATAATGAATGGGAGTTGCAGGGTCTGGTAAATGAGTTTGGAACAGTGTGCGAAAAACAGAATTTGAAGGTAAATGCAGGGAAGAGCAAGGTTATGGTCTTCGAAAGGGGTGAAGTCACAGAGTGTGAGGTGAAGCTGAACGGTCAGGCTATGGAGATCGTCAACTCTTTTAAGTATCTGGGCAGTGTGTTGAGTAAAGATGGGACTATGGATGAAGAAGTGTGGGAGAGGGTATAACAGGGGAAGAGGTTTGTAGGAACGCTAAAAGCAGTAACAAGAAATAGGGTGGTCAGTATGGAAGTGAAGAAGTCCTTGCATGACAGTGTGGTAATCCCGACACTGACTTACGGAAGCGAAGCATGGACGTTGGTTGAGAGACTCAGCCCAAGAGTGAGAGCAGTGGGAATGAATTACTTAAGGAGTGCGTGCGGAGTTACATGGAGGGATAGACAGACTAATGAGGAAGTAAGAAGGAGGTGTGGTGTGGAGGTAGATGTGCTGGAAAGTGTGAAAAGGAACAACTTGAGATGGTTCGGCCATATGGAACGTATGGTAAGCGAGAGAGTGACTAAGAGGGTGTACGAGAGCGAGGTGGAGGGACAGAGAGGGAGAGGTAGACCGAATGAGAGGTGGAAGGATGGAGTGAGGAAGTATATTTTTTTTTTTTTTTTTTTTTTTTTCTATGTGATTGAGGGAGGCAAAAGGCATAACTGCCTATAGCGAGTGCCTCCCCCATAGTTGAAAGAGTGACAGGGCCAAAATCAAGGGACGTTCGAGCCAAAATGCCTGGACACACGGAGTTTGAAGCAATTTAAGTCATAGGAAGAGGGAAAGACTGATTCTGGGAGAGAGTTCCAGAGCTCAGCTGTTGAGTAGAAGAAAGTTTGAGAGTAACGTTTCACTCTTGGGTTGGAGAGTTGCACAGAGTAGGGGTGGGATTGAGTTGCAAGACGGGTACCACGTGCCCTACGTAAAGGAGGTGGTATGCACTGGGATAGCTCTGAGGAACACTGATTATTATAGTAGCGATAGAATAGCGAGAGAGATGCAACATTGCGGCGGAGAGAGAGAGATTGCAGAGAGTAGGTGAGTGGACGGGAGTTAATGATACGAAAGCCCTTCCTTTCAACTTTGTCTAGGAGAGCGGTGTGAGAGGAACCTCCCCACACATGTGAACAATACTCAATACAAGGGCGCACTATGCCCCTGTACAGAGCAAGAAGCTGTGCAGGGGAAAAGAACCCCCTGAGGCGGTTGAGCACACCCAGCTTCTGGGAGGCTGCCTTAGCAAGACTGGTAATATGGTCCTTCCAAATGAGAGCAGAAGAAAAAGAGACACCAAGAATATTGAGAGAAGATGAAGGGTTGATTTTTGTATTGTTGAAGAATAAGGGATAGTCCGCTGGGAGATCCTGACGGGTAGATAGATGGAGAAATTGGGTTTTGGAAGCATTAAAGTTAACAAGGTTTTCTCTGCCCCAATTGGAAATTGTATTTAGATCAGAATTTAAGAGTTCTATGGCTTCATTACGTTTGTTGTTGAGAGATTGCTGGCTGGGGCGTTCTGAAAAACTAATGGAGTAGTGTAAGGTTGAGTCGTCTGCGTATGAATGGATGGGAATTAAGGTACAGTTAAGGAGATCATTTATAAAAATTAGAAAGAGAATAGGAGATAGGACAGAGCCCTGAGGAACACCGGAGTTTATAGGGTGAGGAAGTGAACAATGGCCGTCCACAACCGCGGCTATAGAACGGCCGGAAAGGAAATTAGAGACAAAGGCACAGATGGAGGGATAGAAACCGAAGGAGGGTAGTTTAGAAATTAAAGATTTATGCCAGACTCTATCGAAGGCTTTCGATATGTCTAGTGCAATAGAAAAAGTCTCACCGAAGTCCCGAAAGGAGGATGACCAAGAGTTAGTAAGATATGAAAGAAGATCACCAGTAGAGCGACCCTTAAGGAAGCCATACTGGCGATCTGAGAGCAGATTATGAGAAGAGAAATGCTTAAGAAATTTGGAAGCAAGAATAGTTTCAAAAACTTTAGAAAGACAAGAGATAAGAGCAATTGGACGATAGTTGGAGGGTTGAGAGCGGTCACCCTTCTTTGGGACAGGTTGAATGTGAGCAAACTTCCAGCATGAAGGGAAGACGTTAGAGGATAGACAGAGACGAAAGAGTTTGCCTAGGCAGGGAGTCAGCACGGAAGCACAGTTTTTGAGAACAACAGGAGGAACACCGTCCGGACCGTACGCCTTATTAGTGTTAAGCCCAGAGAGGGTAAAAAGTACATCTTTAGAAGAGATTAGGATATTAGGCATAAGTAAGAGAGAGGAGGGCGGAGAGGGAGGAATAGCACCGGAATCATCCAAGGTGGAGTTTCTAGCAAAAGTTTGAGCGAAGAGTTTAGCTTTGTCAGAGGAAGAAGTGATGGTTGAGCCATCAAAGTGGGAAAGGGGAGGGAAAGACGAGGAAGAGAAATTGTTGGAGAGGTTTTTGGCTAGATGCCAGAAAGCTTGGGAAGAGCTAGAGTTGGATAGTTCAGTGCATTTATTATTGATGAAAGAGTGTTTGGCAAGTCGAAGAACAGATTTGGCTTGATTCCGGGCAATATGAACGATAGGCGGTGCTGGTTGGGAGGAGGGGCGTCGACTGACTGGGGACAGAGGGGTGGCCACGAACGAACCGCCCCCATGCATCTCTGTCCCCAGTCAGTCGACGCCCCTCCCCCCAACCAGCACCGCCTTCGTTCATATACTTCCTCACTCCATCCTTCCACCTCTATCCTTTTATCCAATCTAGGTGTGTGTGTGTGTGTGTGTGTTACACAAGAAGAAGTGGGGCTTATGTCAGCAGGGACTGGAGTTCTCGAAAAGGGACTCCAGTCATGATGCTATTCTCGACTTACACTGCGCTTGCTTAATATTCCAGAAGGGTTGATAGCCACTGAATTCCTATTTTAACTAACTACCTAACTTATGTCAGTATGGTACAGAATGTCGCCTTGTTCAAGGCATTGGGATTCATATATTACAAAATATTGATTGCATATTTGGTTGAAAGATTGTTAACTGTTTTATAGAGGTCGAAGTTACTGCTCTGAATGGACAGAGCTAAGAGACTATACTCGGTTTCGTTTCAGCTGACTGTGTTGGTGGTGTAATGGCTTAGGTGCTTTTGTTCTGGGCGTGGTGTCCCGAGTTCGAATCCTGGGAGGATCATATTCTTTCATAATTCATTAATTTATTCAAGTACATCGAGGTTTGTAATGGAGGATTAATGCTAAGAACTGGTTATTCCTTAATTTATGAAAAAGTGACAAATATGTCACACTGACAATACTTTGGAGGTGTATATTATGAATCAATCAACTTTACATGATATCTGCTTGTTAATATGATGGGCCTCAGGTCCTATCATTCAGTTTAGACATTTCAGTCTAATATAATATATAAAATAATACATATATAATTTTAACAAGTGACTAGCGTCCTTGACAAGGGGCTACAGTCTTGACGCTATTCTTGACTTACAGTGGCTTCCTTAATAATCCAGAAGGATTGATAGCCTCTGAAGTCCTATTATAACTAACTAGTCATTTTAACAAGAATATATAATCATGAGTATTTTATGTAATGTATCTGAAATTATAACAGGTTCGAGACACAGCCAGTTCTGCTGCCGGGGTGGTCAGCTCCTCAGGCTGTGATGCCGTGGACAGGGTCACTAATTTGATAGAAGACGGCGTTAACACTGTCAGAGATGAGGTCAGTTTAGAGACATTTGTGTACTCCTTTCACACTACAATCTGGTTCCACACTGTACAAAATTAACAGTGTTTCAATAGTTTACATGGTCTAAATCTAACTGAGCTGTTTATGTATACCATTTTCGTAACAATTATGCATCCAATATTTTACAGTGAAGGAAGCAGCAGACACTGTTCACCTAACTACCAACACCCAACACAAATACTATATCTGGACAATAAGGTATTCGGTTATATGCATTTTGGTGGCCAATGTTCAGTGATAGTTCACCAAGTTGTCTGTCCTGTGGGCCTGTTGCGCCAATCTAGCGGCATACACTGTCAATGTTGACAAGTGTTATATTACTATAACATGCTTCTTTCCAGCAAACAGTATATTGGTGTGTCCAGTTCTTCACTACTCAGCTATTATGAAGGTTTTATAGCGAAGCTTGTTGATAATTATGAAAACTTGGATTTAATATGACGCAAAGTCAGTAGTTTCGTATTTTTCCATTACTGCAAAGGGATTCAATTTACCAACAGCTGGAAATATATAGATTATAATGCTTGAAAGACTAGAGAACCATTGAAGAACATTAATATATCTGTGTTTAGGGATACACTGGAGTTGGGGCCCCACAAGGCAAAGAACCAGTCATCCAACTCGGTGATCACTGTCTCATAACTCATTCATTACTAAAGTCTCGAATGTTCAGGAAACAACAGATTCAACACGGATTCTGCGCTAGGTATTGGTAGTTCAAAAGGCAATGTCCAGTGTTTCCTGCATTTAAAATGGCTGAATGGCCGATGCTATATTTGGTTTAATTTCACTAGACGGTCACTTGAATCCCTTAGCAGCAAATTCCTCGATACTTAATGGACAGATATGAAACTATTATGTCTCTGCATCATATTAAGACCACAATTATATATTTAACACCATATTTCACTACAAAATATTCAAGAAAACTGAGAAATCTTGATGGGAACTTTGCAATTTGCCGTCAGTTGAGAGGAAACAAACTATAGTGTATATTATACTTTGATTTCTCTATATATCTATCTCTTGTCCAACAATTAATTATGTTTTTAAATGTTCATATGTTTATCACTTCTCCATCACTTTTCCATTTTTGTTCAGGTGGATTGGACTTACCGCCGGAGCAAGGACAAGGGCAAGAGACTACTGAGGAGGATGGGGGTCAAGGATGTTACCGTCATGTGCGTGAGGCCCAATGGACTCTTTCCATATGTTAAGGTGAGAGAGTGTATCAGGTTATTTTCTATTTTCCTTCCATACCTTTCTTATGACCCAAAATTCACATATTTCAAAGCAACGTGAAAGATAGGCGGCACCTCATCCAGGCCTCTACTTGACTCCTAGGCTGTTGCTTCTTCTCCGCAATGGTGTCTGCTAGTCTAGAATAGAAGCCCTTAGCCCTGGGTCCCATATCCCTCCAGAAGATGCCTTAGCTCCTGAGAAAGGGGTGGCCATGAACATTAGGTGTTTGTCACAAATCGTTAGGTCAAGTTGCCTGGGCTTGACATCTGCCAATAACATTTTGACATTGAGGGCTCGATCCGCTGACCCTTTGAACAGCAGCCGACGCTCTACTGACTATACCATGGCCCTTATGTGCAGCCTCCAGAGACAGCTCGCTGTAGGTAGTATGGCCATTGGGCCGAACATCCTCATATCAAAGACTACTACTACTACCACTACTACTACTAACTACTGACTAACTACTAACTATTACAATACTACTAACATTCCAGGACTGCAGTATATTCATCAACTGCTGGAAGGGCCGACCAAGCCTTCAGAGATGCGCCCCAGGGAATCTCTTCAACTCTGACCGCGGCTATTGTGATCACCCTGCTGCAGTCATTTGTCCTACGTCTAAGGCACCTGAGAGTAAGAATTCTATCTAATTATTTATCTATCTGTTTATGCATTTGCTTCTTTGTACATCTCTTTATCTATCTATCTATCTATCTAATCATGTGACTATTTACGTCAATAACTCTAAAAGGGCTTGAACAAATGGGCTGTCATTTTCCACTCCTATTCCCTGCCTGACTCTTCCTCAATAGTAATGTATTACCTTGATTAGTCTAGTTATTTTTTAGTTATAGAGGTTAGCAGATACAATTTTTTAGTTATAGAGGTTAGCGGATACATTTTTTTAGTTATAGAGGTTAGCGGATAAAAAAATTTAGTTATAGAGGTTAGCGGATACAATTATTTAGTTATAGAGGTTAGCGGATACTATTTTTTAGTTATAGAAGTTAGAGGATACAATTATTTAGTTATAGAGGTTAGCGGATACAATTTGTTAGTTATAGAGGTTAGTGGATACAATTTTGTAGTTATAGAGGTTAGCGGATACAATTTATTAGTTATAGAGGTTAGCGGATACAATTTATTAGTTATAGAGGTTAGCGGATACAATTTATTAGTTATAGAGGTTAGCGGATTCAATTTATTAGTTATAGAGGTTAGCGGATACAATTTATTAGTTATAGAGGTTAGCGGATGCAATTTATTAGTTATAGAGGTTAGCGGATACAATTTATTAGTTATAGAGGTTAGCGGATACAATTTATTAGTTATAGAGGTTAGCGGATACAATTTATTAGTTATAGAGGTTAGCGGATACAATTTATTAGTTATAGAGGTTAGCGGATACAATTTATTAGTTATAGAGGTTAGCGGATACAATTTATTAGTTATAATAATTTTAATATAATAGTATATTTTCCATATCTTTCACCACCTTTTATTAATATTATACCCCCTCTGGTTAACTCTGCAAAATCAGCTTCATGCTGGCCAGTTGTATTGTGTGTTAAGGTCTGATATAGCCTATGTACGTTAGTTGTTAAGATAAGTGGATCACGAAGCATTGGTTGGCATTTATATTGTTTAGTACTGCTTCCTTTAGTTATTAGTGTTCTGCTGGATTAGATAATGTGTCACGGACCTGTAGGCTCTGACTGTACGGGTTCACTTCCACCCTTCAAACGCATCAACCAGACTGAGATCGGGGTCGGGGCTTCAAGCAACCAAACCAACAGAGGCCCGAAACTTCGCATCCCAATATCCTTCTTACTTCTATCCCTCTCATTTTGATCGAGCAGAGTTTCGAAGTCTCACTCAATAAATATATAATTCAAATTAAAGTTCAATGGTATCTCTGCTCATGACCACCAGGGGGTGGAAGTTTCTTTTCTGGTCACATTAATCTACCGTAGTCAATGACGGGACGAGAATAATGAGTGGGGTCAGTGTTATCTTAGACTTACTCGGTGCAACGTTCTCGGGAATATCGCTTCCAGAAAGCGTTGTTTTAAAACTCCAGGAACTACACCCCTTCGGTTTGACTACGGGAGATATCGTGACTATAACTTATATTTTCATTTTGATTTTCTTTTTGTTTTCATTTTGTATAACTTAAATATTTTGCATTAATATTAATTACCATTGTATTTGTTTTATTTTGTTTTATAACTTTCAATTATAATTATATAATACAAAATGGTTTTGTTATATTACTTAAACTTGATTTTATTATATTAACAAAAATTGTGTATTCTTTTCTTATCCATATATATTTATACCCTAATGATTAAATGAAGTGAGGAAGATTAACTCTATATAATATCCAGAAGACTACTTTGAAATCTGATTAAAATACGAGAACAACTCTTAAATTAAAATAGCATCTTAGTAATAAATATTAAAATACGAGAACTACTCTTAAAGAGACTTTACCTTAATACAAGTGCTAAATTAATAAAAGTACTTATCCATACTGAACACTCTTAAACTAAAGTTCAGTCTTTGTGTTCAACCTAAAGGTCACCCTCTAGACTCCTTCGGGGCCAAATCTTTAACTAAGCTAGTTCCACTAGTCTCTCCAAAATTTGGGTTGTAACATATTGGGGGCCTGTCCGGGATCTTTTCTGATTAATCTCTGCACTTCATTATATGAATTGGGTTTTCTAATGTTCATAGTAAAATTCATAAATTTAATTATTTATCTTTACGTCACGATATCTTTAGCCTGAATTATTATATTACTCCTGATGCTTAAATACATTCCTTTCCCTTTAGTCGGTTTGTGCATTTGAGAGGTAATAGCTCAGGTTGGTCATAAGTTGGGGAGGTTCTGTGGTTTACGAGATAGTCAGGATCACTCGTCATCTCAAATCCTCATATTCATCCATGTTCATTAACACTAGGCAGACGGTGGTGGACATTGTGTATCAATCTCTTAATCTTTCATGTGACGAAATTAGCGTTTTCGCACATCGGTCACCTATCTGAGTCACCCCTCTTTAAGTAGAATCTCTTCAGAATAGGAATGACCAGTTAAACTAGTCTTTTATAGCAAATCAAAACTATAGGAGACCATCCACGATCACCTAACATATATCTATAACTAGAAGTAGGATCTCCTAACGCACATAAATCTCATGCCTTCTTCCTTTAGTTTCGATATCAAGGGATCGTGTCTCACGAGGTTCACTAATGGTCAGGTTCTTGCCTGTCGTCCTTACTTATCAACCCTCTTGTTGTTGTCGACCATAGTTCGCTCAACAGGTGGGAGTTACTCACACTAATCATATTGATTTGGGATATTAGTGTCAACCTGACTATTAGGTAACCCGTCTCTACTAGGAATATCCCTAGTCCATATAGTATGCACTTGTTAATGGTTATCCAGGGTTAGTAATCTACCATTACCGGTAACTATAAAGCAAGTCCATATTAGTCAATATTGCCGTTCATTCCAGTCTTTATATTATACAACCAGTGAAGCTATAGTAACTCCATCCTCTATACATTAGCTGTCAGTCTAGTATAAATTGAGCGGTAATCTTCTCTACCTCATCTAGTCCTAATTAAAATCAAAATGGCAAAGTTTAATGCTAAACAATTTTGTAGAGAGCCCTCTATAGACAAACTTAAAGGTCAGGTGATCTCCAAGGATGATTGGAAGTTTATAGCTTATTCCTTTGACATAAGCTATGAGAGTTCACACACTAAGGAAATCCTGAAAAACACAGTCATAGAAGAACTGACAAATAGAGAAATCTTACCTGCTGAAGCTGTGGATTCACTTACTCCCATGAGTAGTTCAATGATAATGGCTGATAATGATGAAGATTCCCAGAGTACCATACAGGAAAACTCCCAGGGGAAACACTCTCCATCTCCTGAGCCGTGGTCAGAAGACAGACTAGATTTTGAACGGGAGAAGTTTCAGCAGCAGCTTCTGCACGAGGTTCAGGAGAAAGAGAAGCAGCTTCTGCACGAGGTTCAAGAGAAAGAGAAAGATCGGCAACTAGAACTCTTGAAACTTGAGACACTACAACGGGAGAAAGCGAAAGACAGAGAGGAGAAAGAGAAGGACCGAGAGACACAACAACGGGAGAAAGAGAAGGACAGAGAACTAGAAATTGCTAAAATTCAAAACTTGGAAGAAACAAAACGCCTCAAAGAAGAGAAATTACAGTTGCAAAAGACTGAAATGGAAGCTCAGAAGCCAAGATTCCAACTATCTAAAAACATCTCCCTAGTACCACCCTTTGACGAGAGTGACCCAGAGAAATCTTTCTCCACGTTTGAGAAAACTGCTGAACACCTTAAATGGCCAAAAGAGGAATGGCCATGGCTTCTCCAACCCAAACTCGTAGGAAGAGCTCAGAAAACTTTCAATCACCTGGAGGACGTTAATGACTATGACTTTGTAAAGAGCGCTATATTAGATGCTTATGCTATCACCGCTGATCATTACCGTAGAACTTTTCGGAACTACATAAAGCCAGAAAAACATACATTTTTGGAGTTTGCCATGGATAAACTACGGATGCTTAACAAATGGTTAGCTGCTAAAAAAGTCACCACCTTCACAGAGTTAGTTAACCTTGTTGTTCTAGAGGAGTGGAAGCGTAGGTTACCGCCCAGTATGCTAGTATATATAGAGGAGAAGGGAGTGAATGACCTTACCAAGGCGGCTCAATTAGCTGACAGTTATGCTTTAATCCATAGGGTTGTACCAAGCTATGATAGGACAAAAACTCCAAATGTGAGATTCTCCTCAAGCTATAACCCTGTGTCTAAGGTCATGTCGCAAACAAATGCTCCCAAAATCCCATCTCAAAGTCAAGGAAAGTCTGAAGATTTCTGTTCATATTGTAAACAGACAGGGCATAACATCATGCAGTGTACACATCCTAAGTGTAAGACCTCTGCTGCATACAAACTCACACTTGCCACTTCTCAAAGACTTCAAAAACAAACTAAACCTTCTGGGACACCTATAACATGTATACATACCCAGAATGCCTCTTCTGATCCTTTTTCTGCCTTTAAGGTACCTGGTACTGTCTCTCTTCCAGATGACCCACAGACTTACCCAGTTACCATCTTAAGAGACACTGGATCAGCCCAAAGCTTGTTGTGTAAGTCTGCCTTGCCTTCAGTTGAGAACCACTACACTGGGGGAAAAGTTACACTTAAATTTTTAAACTCTGGTCATACTGCAGACATGGCTGATATACAGATAGGCAGTGACCTGATCCAGGGGTCAGTTAGAGTAGCCGTCTTGGATACAGATCTTCCTATTCCGGGGGTAACTTTCCTATTAGGAAATGACTTGGCTGGACATGGGATGATTCCTGACATGATAGTGAGAGACAAACTCATGTTACACAGTCCTACTGCAAAGCTAGATCAGGAGAAACCACATATTTTCCCGGTTTGCGCTGTCACCCGTTCACAAACTGCTGCAGTGTCTAATGACTCTCTCTCACCCTCAGGTCAGGATACCTTGTTCACCCAGATCATGTCTAGGGAAAACCTCATACAAGCTCAAGGGGCAGACACTTCACTTGCTAAGCTCAGGCACATTGCTGATGACAAACCCATAAATGGGAAAAACCCTAACATCTACTATCACAAAGGGGTCCTTATGCGTAGTTTTCACCCGCCTGATAGGCCTGACTCAGATACTTGGTTTATAGTACATCAGGTAATCATCCCTACCTCCATCAGATCTGCTGTAATGGGATTAGCTCATGACGGAAACTCTGGTCATTTGGGACAGAGAAATACATACAGAAAGATCCTAGCTCATTTCTTTTGGCCTAACATGAAAAAAGATGTAACCAAATTTGTAAAGTCTTGTCACACTTGCCAGATAGTAGGAAAGCCAAATGAGACGATCCCTAAAGCTCCACTTGCTCCTATCCCTGTCACTACAGAGCCCTTTGAGAAAATAGTAATTGATTGTGTAGGGCCTCTTCCCAAAACTAAGAAAGGGAACCAGTATCTACTTACCGTAATGTGTGCTGCAACTAGGTATCCTGAGGCTTTCCCTTTAAAAAATATCAAGGCTAAGACCATAGTGTCCCATCTGTTGCATCTTTTCACAAAAGTAGGCATTCCTAAAGAAATTCAGAGTGATCAGGGGTCAAACTTTACAAGTAACCTAATGAAAGCAGTACTGAGGGAGTTAGAGGTAGATAAGAAGATAGCCACTGCGTACAGACCTCAGACCCAGGGTTGCCTAGAACGCCATCATCAATCTCTGAAATCAATGATAAAAAAGTTTTGTTTTGAGACTGAGAGAGAGTGGGATGCCAACATTGACTGGCTTCTTTTTGCCGTTAGAGAGTGCCCTCAAGAGTCACTAGGATACTCCCCTTTTGAGTTGCTATATGGGCGTCAGATCAGAGGCCCTCTAAAGGTCTTGAAAGATTCTTGGTTTGTGGAAGTATCTGATCATCCTTCTCGCACAGTTGCAGAGTACATAAATGAGTTAAAACTTCAGATGTCAAATGTAAGAGCGCTAGCACTGGCCAACCTTGAGAAGAGTCGGTCAAGAATGAAAACCCACTACGATCGCAAGTCTGAAAGTAGAACATTTAGTCCTGGAGACAAAGTCCTTCTCTTCCTGCCCATTCCTGGTAGTCCATTAAAAAGAATATTTTGTGGCCCATATGTAGTCTCTCAGAAACTTTCCAAGCTAAACTATGTTGTTCGCACTCCTGATCGAAGGAAGGATCAAAGGATTGTTCACTTAAACCAAATGAAGGCGTACATAGAAAGGCCGCTTGAGGAGAATACCCCAATACTAGCTGTAAATACTGTACCACATTTTGTACCAGACTCGTGGGAATTGCAAAAGGTAGGAGACTCTGATGTGATTGAGTTTGGTGATCTTCCTTCACCTTGTGGAAGCCCAAAGAACAGCGAACTATTATGTACCTTAGATCTATATTTGTCGGACATGTCGCCATCACGTAGAGATGATCTTAGGAAATTGCTTGTAAGTTACCCTTCAGTCACATTGGATGTCCCTGGCTTTTGCAAGGACCATCATCACGATGTTATCTTGACCTCACCAGAAGTAAGACCTATCAAACAATCACCATACAGACTAAACCCTCAGAAGCAAGAGATCATGAGAAAGGAAATTGACTTTATGTTGGAGAAGTCCTTAGTGGAACCAAGTCATTCCCCTTGGGCGTCACCCTCTTTATTAGTCCCAAAACCAGACGGTAGTAGTAGGCTGTGTACTGATTACAGGAAAGTAAATGCAGTGACAGTCCCTGATGCATATCCACTACCTAGAATTGATGACCTAATAGATAAAGTAGGGGCTGCTAAGGTAGTATCAACCATAGACTTGCAGAAGGGGTATTACCAAATTGGGATGACCGATAGAGCTAAAGTCATCTCTGCTTTCACCACTCCTTTTGGGCTCTTCCAATATAGTCATGCCTTTTGGCATGATGAATGCTCCTGCCACATTTCAAAGGGTCATGTCATATACTATTCAGGATTTAGAAGGGGTAGACACTTACTTAGATGACATCGTGATTATTTCAGATACTTGGGAGGATCATCTTTCCAGACTGGACGGGCTGATGGAGCGCTTGGCTGCTGCTGGATTCACCATCAACCTAGCCAAGTCCTGCTTTGGACGTGGATCAGTGACCTACCTTGGCCATGTGGTGGGTCAGGGTACTGCACGTCCCAAGGAAGCTAACGTGGAGACCATCACCGCCTTTCCCCAGCCAACTGACCGCAAAGCCATCATGCGGTTTTTAGGGATGTGCGGATTCTACCGCAGATTCTGTCCGAACTTTGCAGCCATATCAGCGCCCCTCTCCGATCTTACAAGCCCAAAAATTAAGTTTGTCTGGACTCCCACCTGTACTGCTGCCTTTGACCACCTGAAGTGCCTCCTTTCATCCTACCCGGTACTTCATGCTCCTGATTCCGCATTGCCTTACCATCTTCAGGTTGATGCGAGTGATAGAGGAGTCGGGGCAGTACTTCTGCAACCAGATAAGACAACTGGTGTCCTACATCCTGTCTCGTACTTCTCCGCCAAACTGAAGAGACACCAGAGGAGTTATTCCACAGTGGAGAAGGAGTGCTTGGCGATGGTATCAGCGGTGAAGAAGTTCGAATGTTATCTCCCTCAGCACTATCCACCAATCATCATCTATACTGACCAACCCGCTTACTTTTCTGCACAAGATGAAGAACAACAACCAACGACTTCTCCGGTGGGCTCTAAAGTTACAGGAGTACCATCTCATTGTTCGCCATATTCGTGGGGTAGACAATCTGATTGCGGACGCCTTGTCAAGAGATCTTCCGCCTACAGCGGAGCCTATTCCTCCTCTCGCTACCTAGTCCTCTTCGCTCCCCTTCGAGGACTTTAAGGGGGGAGGTGTCACGGACCTGTAGGCTCTGACTGTACGGGTTCACTTCCACCCTTCAAACGCATCAACCAGACTGAGATCGGGGTCGGGGCTTCAAGCAACCAAACCAACAGAGGCCCGAAACTTCGCATCCCAATATCCTTACTTCTATCCCTCTCATTTTGATCGAGCAGAGTTTCGAAGTCTCACTCAATAAATATATAATTCAAATTAAAGTTCAATGGTATCTCTGCTCATGACCACCAGGGGGTGGAAGTTTCTTTTCTGGTCACATTAATCTACCGTAGTCAATGACGGGACGAGAATAATGAGTGGGGTCAGTGTTATCTTAGACTTACTCGGTGCAACGTTCTCGGGAATATCGCTTCCAGAAAGCGTTGTTTTAAAACTCCAGGAACTACACCCCTTCGGTTTGACTACGGGAGATATCGTGACTATAACTTATATTTTCATTTTGATTTTCTTTTTGTTTTCATTTTGTATAACTTAAATATTTTGCATTAATATTAATTACCATTGTATTTGTTTTATTTTGTTTTATAACTTTCAATTATAATTATATAATACATAATGGTTTTGTTATATTACTTAAACTTGATTTTATTATATTAACAAAAATTGTGTATTCTTTTCTTATCCATATATATTTATACCCTAATGATTAAATGAAGTGAGGAAGATTAACTCTATATAATATCCAGAAGACTACTTTGAAATCTGATTAAAATACGAGAACAACTCTTAAATTAAAATAGCATCTTAGTAATAAATATTAAAATACGAGAACTACTCTTAAAGAGACTTTACCTTAATACAAGTGCTAAATTAATAAAAGTACGTATCCATACTGAACACTCTTAAACTAAAGTTCAGTCTTTGTGTTCAACCTAAAGGTCACCCTCTAGACTCCTTCGGGGCCAAATCTTTAACTAAGCTAGTTCCACTAGTCTCTCCAAACTTTGGGTTGTAACAAATGCTAGACGAGGAGTCTGATATTATAGGTATTGTTTCCTATGAGTGCTGGCTTCAGTTAAAAGCGGCACGACATACCTGAGAACTGGAGTTGATTGAGTAAATTCTAGTCTGTGTGCCATTGAGAGTAGAGCATGCACGAATGAGGGTTTTTTTGCCTATACCATTCTGCACTGTTCTAGTCTCGATTGTTTGTCTTTGAGGTACGCCAGGAGAATGCTTAATACTTCGGTATTAAGGTTTCTCAAGAGAGCTACCCTTCATTATAACGTAATATTTGACGCACAGACTTGAGATTTGCACTAGGCTATGCAGCATGCCATGCGCACCAGTATCTCGTATCATTGACTCTAGCTAGACTTTATCAGTCACAGTAGACATTAAGTATATTAACCTAATTACTCTTTTTATGCATACCCATTTATGATTACACAAGCATTTCGCAGCCTAGTTTGATGTATTGAGACACAAACGACTTAGGCTCTTTTTGTTGATAGGAATACTGCATTGTCGGGGCGATTATTATTATTGTTGTAGTGTTTAGGATATTCTTGGCTCCGACGGCATTATATATTCTGCCTTTTTGTGTGCATAGCCTGCACGAGCATTGTTCCGCTGCCTGCCTTTTTGGGTTCCATTTCCGATACGAGCATCTTTATAGCATCTAACATTTAAAGAAGATTCCTTGTTAGTGTTGAAGGACTTTAGTGCACTTTCTTTCATGCAGGAGTGTCTGACATTTATTGATTAAAGTAACGTAAGCTGTAACTTCTCTTACCACCTTACTTTGCATACCATAACCAAGCACCTTCGGTTATAGATAGTAATAGGCTGTTTTCACATAACATTAAGCCTAGAGTAGACGCACATTTATTGAGAGTTTGATAGCCTATTATTGCATATAGAACTCTGTAGAGTATTTGTGTTCTTTGTTCACTGGGAATATACTTCAGAGGTTGGAGCTAGCGCTTTCCGTTGTAACATTTATGCCATTACTAGTCCAATGAATAAGAGCCCTGATATATTTGAACCCCAGTCGTAACAAATGGCGACCTTACCTAGGATTTGGTGAACCTACATTTATTAGCAGGGAACATTTGTTGTTTTGGAGAATATTTTGCGGGGATCAGCAAGAATAATTTTGTTTTTGCAACATAGTATAGCCCTTGAGTATTTCCGAGAATTTTTGTGTGTATATCGAGGTATAAGAGTTTGGGGTGCTTCTTTTCTGAATATTGTGGTGAGAAATTTTTGTGAGCATCATGTCTTATACCGGATCAGAGGAGAATGGAGACACAGTACGTAATGTCGAGACTGAGGAACAGCAGTATGATGATATGGTTAATCAGGTGAACTGTGAGGAGGATGCTAGGATATTTTTGCAATGGCCTGTTACTGCCGAGCGGTTGGAGGGTATGGAGCGATACGGTCTTCAATGCCTGGCCACAGCTATCGGTCATGCGGGTACTAGCGGCATGACCAGGGATAACTTGATAACGTGTGTACTGGGCAGGGTGACTGGTAAGCGAGATGGGTTGAGTGCTCAGAGCCCTTCGGCCATGCTTCCCCTACACTCGACTCCCAGCCATCCCAGTAGTTTGCCGACCCCGGGTACGCTTCCACAGTTGGGTGGTGACTGGCAGGGTGGGTTGCCCCTGGGGGGACCACCGGTAATTTCAAACATTGTAGCACCTTCACCTCCTCAAGGGTTAACTCCCGAATTATTGCTTCAGCTCGAATTAGCTAAGCTTCAGCAGCAATTAGAATTAGCCAAGATAGAAGAGAGAAAAAGTCACCAGCACATAGAGCTAGCAAAAATCCAAGCTGACTTAGAGTCGACTAGGTACTGTGCCGACATGGACGTAGAGAAGTCGCGAGTAGAGGCAACGGGACAGCGACTTGGGGCTGGTAACCGTGTTCATGATCAACCTCTCTCGCACTTATTGAAACTGGTTCCGGTGTTTGATGAGAGTGGTGTAACAGAATTTTTCACACGCTTTGAGAAGAAGTGCCAGGAACACCAGTGGCCAGAGAATAAATGGGCAGCACTTGTATCCTCTAGATTAATAGGCAAGGGTCTTAAAGCCTACGATGCGTTACCTTTGGAGTTATGTATTGTGTACGAGGATCTCAAGGAGCTGTCCTGAGGGCTTACGAACTGAAACCAGAAACTTACCGTTTGAAGTTCCGGGGTGTAACTAAGGGAAGAGATAGCACCTTTTTGGAACACGCCCGGGACTTGTTCGATGCTATGGGGAACTGGCTCCGATCTGAGAAGGTCACAACATTTGATGAAATTAAGCAGTTAATGATGTTGGAGCAGTTTCTTTAAGAGCACGGGCGGTGATCTAACTTTGAACTTAAAGGAGAAAAACCCAAGAACTCTAGTAGAAGCAGCAGAAATGGCTGATCTACGGCTGTCGTTGATTCGGGGTTGCGGTTCCTCACAGAAGTACGATGCAAGTGCTAGGGACCGTTATCCTCCCCCTCCCCGTAGCAACGACACATTTAAACAAAAGAGCAATGAAACTAAAACTGAATTCAAACCTAACACCACGCCGTATAAGAAAAGTCAGGGGCCTGTTACATCACAGTATAAGCCGAAACCGAAATTTATGTGTTTTAAGTGCCACAAGGAGGGTCATAAGGCAAATGAGTGCCCTAGTCGACCTCCTCCGGCAGCCGTGTCTTTGCTCACGGCATTGGAGTGTTCAAGAGGACATCGGAGTTTGTTAGAGGCATTTCTTCCGAGGTAAATACACTGCCAGTGCAGAAGGATCCGGAAGGCTTATTCCCTGTCCGTGATGCCTTTAGTGACCACAGGGGACTCGGTTGTGTGGAGTGGGGGGGTAGACGACATGAGGTGAGAATTTTGCGTGACACTGGGGCATCGCAAACACTGTTAAGAAATTTCACTGGTAAACCTGTCAATACGGCGCGGGTGGTTGTGGTTCAGGGAGTTAATGCAACAAGGTCATACCCGCTTGTAAGAATGAAGGTGGAAGTTGATGGTGTGACTCGTGAACTGGATGTAGGAATTGTGGAGAAGTTACCTGTTGGGGGCGTCGACCTCCTTCTCGGCAACGACTTTGCGGGACCTACTTCTGAGGCTCCACCCTTGGTCGTTGCTTCTCGGCCGACGTGAGTAGGGAGGAGCAGGAGTGGGTTGAGAAGTGTCCGGTGCAGCCTATGGCGTGTGTTGTCACCGGAGATCCTGCATCCAGGGAGTCACATTCTGGTCAACAATCTTTAGATCAGCGGAGGAAGGGTACCGAGAAGGGGTTGAAAGTTGATGCGGTTGAGAGTTTAGTATCAGCGGACATTCTCGGGGACTCAGTATTAGGACCATATATCGAGTCTGAAGAAGACCCAGTAACTGTTGTGGAAAAGGCAGAGGATGGGCTTAAAAAGACGAAAGAGTTGAAGGAGGACAGTGATGCACAGTCGATAGATGTAGCAACAAGGTACCCTGACGCGTACCCTATGAGAAATGGGTCGGCGAAGACGGTGGTCCGAAGCTTGCTAGTGTATTTTTCCCGGTATAGTTAACCGCAGGGGCTTCAGTCAGTCCGGGGACCCAACTTCACTTCTAGCCTCTTTGTACAAGCAATGCCGCAGCATGGGATTGTTGGGGTTGTGTCATCTGCGTATCATCCGGAGAGCCAGGGTGTGTTAGAGCGATGGCACTCAGCCTTGAAATCTGTGCTTCGTTGTTGTTGCTTTGAGAGTGGGAGGGATTGGGATCTTGGCCTGCCATGTGTTTTGTTTGCTGTGTGGGAGGTACCTGGGGAGAGTTTGGGATTCAGCCCTAATGAGCTCGTCTTTGGACACCGTGTCAGAGGGCCTCTCCATATGGTTGAAGAAGTATGGGAGGGCGCAGAAAAACCTTGTTCTATGCTCAAGTGTGTCCTCAACAGTCGAGAACGGATGTTGCGCAGTCTGGAGTTGGCTGGCCGTAATTTGACTAGCTCTCAGGCCCTCAGGAAGGACAGGTACGACCTCAAGGTTGAACTCAGGGAGTTTCACGTGGGTCAGGAGGTGTTGATTCTACTGCCCCTTGTAGGTCACCCCCTATCCGCGAAGTACACTGGTCCTTATAGGATGGTGGAGGAGCTATCGGACCTGGTTTACTTGGTAGCCACTCCAGACAGACGGAAGCGCAATCAGTTATGTCATGTTAATCCCATGAAGGAGTATGGGAGGCACCCCCCTGAGCCTCTCACTGTGCCTGTGATGACGTTTAGCAGTCAAGGTGGAGAAGGAGAATGGGACAGTCAAGCTCAGGTGGAGGATAACTGGAAGGATGAGAAGTTCAAATGGGCGCCTGAGTGTGAGAAGGTGTTTAGGGAAGTAAAACACCTGTTGTGCTCTCACCCGATCCTCAGGGCCCCTGACTTTAGCCTACCTTCCCAACTAGCAACGGAGGCTAGTGGTGTGGGGGCTGGTGCCGTCCTTGTGGAAAAGGACGATGATGGGCTGGAGCATCCTGTTAGTTTCTGCTCGGAGAAGTACAATTCGGCCCAGGGGAGCTGCTCTGTTGTCGAGGAGGAGCTGCTGACGGTTGTACTTGCTCTGAGGCATTTCGAGGTCTGTGTTCCAGCCTATGGTCCGGTCATTGTAGTTTACCCAGATCATCACCCTTTCAAGTTCTTGGACCAGTTTCACCATCGGAATATGAGGCTGACCAGGTGGTTACTAAGGTTATTGGTATATAACCTGGACATACACCATATTGCCGGTTGTGACAACGTGGTTGCAGATGGTCGTTCAAGGGTATATGATCCTGGGTAGATTGACACACGGGTAGCCTCCTGCTTTAGTTTGAATGGTATTTTGCGCTTGGTGCTTGTTGGCTCGCGGTTGTAGCCCAGCGTATTGGGTCGTAAAGCAGGAGTTGAGCGTTTGGTATAGAAGAAAAAAACTAGGCTTGCCCCTATAGTGCAGCCGAAATAAACAAATTATAAACATAAAAATCAAATAAAAACTTTCTTTGATAGTTGAATTTTTTCAGTATGTTATAGCAGTAATTCTGAGTTGCACTCCTCTCAGAATGCTGGGCTAGAGAAGCTCGCTCTTGAGGAGCATAACTACATATAATTTAACCTATTGTGTTGGGAGGGTTATAATTTTGAAAAAAATATTTTGTTGAAGAACTGTGCCATATATTTTACTGCCGCTGGGTGATGGGAAGTGGAGATATAGCATGGGTTCTAACCATCATATTTTTGTGAGCCTTGGGGCCTCTGAGAAAAATCTTGGGGGGGGGGGGGGGTGTGACGTTAACCACTCCGTTAGAACCGCATGGCTTGTCCTACAGTGACTCGCTAGGATCGCCAGGGCAGTGGATGGGGCTACAGTTTATGTATTAGAGTGTGCTTTATTTCATATGAAAGCTAGTGTCATGGGCAGTCCAGAAAGGCTCTTTGTTTTCGCCCATGTCAAGGCTTTATATATTTAATTGTAAAGTATATGTTTTATCATTAACTAGTAATGATGGGATCTGGGAGAGAGAGAGAGAGTAGAACAGAGTGAGAGGTGGCGCGCAGTGTTTTTTGTCCCGCTCGATGACGTCACGGCTGGCTGCCTCGCGGGGGTTGGTGGAGAGAGGCCCTTACCATGCTGCAAGCTCTTGCTAGTGGTTAGTTGACTTGTAACCGCTTTTTTCCCACGCGGCTCGAGCTAGTGCGAGTATATATACAGTTCCTCGCCACTCTCTCCCTCAGATCTGGTTTCTAGAACGCACCCATCTTTTTTCCCTTGCCATCTGTCCCCGCTCCGTACCTGAGAATCTTTTCCTCTGCCTATCTCTCTCATTTTCCATATCTTTCACCACCTTTTATTAATATTATACCCCCTCTGGTTAACTCTGCAAAATCAGCTTCATGCTGGCCAGTTGTATTGTGTGTTAAGGTCTGATATAGCCTATGTATGTTAGTTGTTAAGATAAGTGGATCACGAAGCATTGGTTGGCATTTATATTGTTTAGTACTGCTTCCTTTAGTTATTAGTGTTCTGCTGGATTAGATAATGCTAGACTAGGAGTCTGATATTATAGGTATTGTTTCCTATGAGTGCTGGCTTCAGTTAAAAGCGGCACGACATACCTGAGAACTGGAGTTGATTGAGTAAATTCTAGTCTGTGTGCCATTGAGAGTAGAGCATGCACTAATGAGTTTTTTTTTGCCTATACCATTCTGCACTGTTCTATTCTCGATTGTTTGTCTTTGAGGTACGCCAGGAGAACGCTTAATACTTCGGTATTAAGGTTTCTCAAGAGAGCTACCCTTCATTATAACGTAATATTTGACGCACAGACTTGAGATTTGCACTAGGCTATGCAGCATGCCATGCGCACCAGTATCTTGTATCATTGACTCTAGCTAGACTTTATCAGTCACAGTAGACATTAAGTATATTAACCTAATTACTCTTTTTATGCATACCCATTTATGATTACACAAGCATTTCGCAGCCTAGTTTGATGTATTGAGACACAAACGACTTTGGCTCTTTTTGTTGATAGGAATACTGCATTGTCGGGGCGATTATTATTATTGTTGTAGTGTTTAGGATATTCTTGGCTCCGACGGCATTATATATTCTGCCTTTTTGTGTGCATAGCCTGCACGAGCATTGTTCCGCTGCCTGCCTTTTTGGGTTCCATTTCCGATACGAGCATCTTTATAGCATCTAACATTTAAAGAAGATTCCTTGTTAGTGTTGAAGGACTTTAGTGCACTTTCTTTCATGCAGGAGTGCCTGACATTTATTGATTAAAGTAACGTAAGTTGTAACTTCTCTTACCACCTTACTTTGCATACCATAACCAAGCACCTTCGGTTATAGGTAGTAATAGGCTGTTTTCACATAACATTAAGCCTAGAGTAGACGCACATTTATTGAGAGTTTGATAGCCTATTATTGCACATAGAACTCTGTAGAGTATTTGTGTTCTTTGTTCACTGGGAATATACTTCAGAGGTTGGAGCTAGCGCTTTCCGTTGTAACATTTATGCCATTACTAGTCCAATGAATAAGAGCCCTGATATATTTGAACCCCAGTCGTAACATATTCCTGCAGGTATTAGAGCATGGGTACGTTCTCTTTGTTGGGTAGACTGTAGTATTCCAGCAGGTATTAGAGCATGGGTACATTCTCTTTGTTGGGTAGACTGTAGTATTCCTGCAGGTATTAGAGCATGGGTATGTTCTCTTTGTTGGGTAGACTGTAGTATTCCTGCAGGTATTAGAGCATGGGTATGTTCTCTTTGTTGGGTAGACCTGCAGGTAATAGAGCACAGGTAAATAGGAGGGACTGTGTGGTTTTCCTTTCCATCTTCACCTGTGTCCTTTTCCTTGTCCTTTTCTTCTCCTTTATTGCAGCTATTCTGACTCTTGTATGTTGCTCTTTCCCCTGAGTTGTTAGGACCTCTGAGGGGGTTGCTTTGTCCTTTGCTTGCAACCCGTCATCTCAGTCTAATTCTTTGCCTCTCTTGTTCTCTGTTTGTAAATAAATCATTTGTATTTCATAAGAACATAAGAACATAAGAAAATGGGAGACTGCAAAAAGCCGATCGGCCCATACAAGGCAGATCCCTGTCACACCCAACCCCAATTACAAGGCCCAATTATAGGCCCAACTCACTAATACCTTGAGTACTGACCCCACCAAAACGGTCAGAGATTAACACAAGATAACGGGGGTCTGCTGAGCGCCGATTGGCCCACACCTGGTAGATCCCCCTCACACCCAACCCATCTCGTCCATATGCCTATCTAATTTTATCTTAAAGCTCCCTATCGTTCTTGATCCCACTATATCACTTGGTAGCCTATTCCACCCATCTACAACTCTGTTACCAAACCAATATTTGCCTATATCTTTTCTGAAACGAAATTTATCTAATTTATAACCATTTGTTCGAGTTCTTTCGCTATCACTGAGCTTCAGTAAATGTGTCATGTCTCCTTTATTTACCTCACTGAACCACTTGAACACTTTTATCATATCCCCTCTAACTCTGCGTCTCTCTAACGAATGTAAGCCTAATTTGTTCAACCTTTCTTCATATGGTAGATTTCTAATATTATGAATCATTTTTGTCAGGAATCTATATCCATTCTGTAATAAGGACACCAAAACTGGACAGCATAATCCATATGAGGTCTCACTAATGACAAGTAAAGTTTCAAGATAACATCGGCAGTTCTGTTACTCACACTCCTTGAGATGAACCCGAGAATCCTGTTTGCCTTGTTACGTACGCTTATACACTGTTTTCTAGGTTTCAAATCGTTGCTAACAAACACACCCAAATCTTTCTCGCAGTCTGAGTTTTCTAATTCAGCATTAGCTAGTTTATATTTTGCATTAGTATTCGTCTTCCCTATCTTTAATACCTTGCATTTGTCAATGTTAAAATTCATCTGCCACTATATTGACCATTCGTGTAAGGTATCTAGATCCCTTTGGAGGCACTCTATGTCGATATCTGAATCTATTGGTCTCCCTATTTTAGTATCGTCTGCGAATTTACTTATCCTACTAGTTATACCTAAATCAAGGTCATTTATGTAATATGATAAATAACAGAGGACCCAATACAGATCCCTGGGGGACACCAGTCTTGACTGATCCCCACTCTGACTTAGTACCTTATGCTGACTCTCTACTTCCTACCAATTAGCCATGACCTAATCCATCCCAACAACGCCCCACCTATTCCATGCGCCTCAACCTTTCTCATCAATCTCTCATGAGGGATGCTGTCGAAACCTTTACTGAAATCTAAATATATAATATCATATGATTTGTCATTATCTACTGCTTCATATACCTCTGAGAAAAAACTAAGCAAATTAGTAAGGCAAGAACGTCCCTGAGTGAATCCATGCTGAGAAGAATTGATTAAGTTAAATGTTTCTAAGTGGTTTCTCATTTTCCTAACAATAATTGACTCTAGTAGCTTTCCTATGATTGAAGTGAGACTAATGGGACGATAATTTGATGCTATGGATTTATCACCTTTTTTGAAGATCGGAACTACATTTGCAAGCTTCCAAGCTTCTGGAACTATACCTGTTTCTAATGACTTGTTAAAAAAGAAATGTTAATGGGTAACTTAACTTATCTCTGCATTCTTTTAATTCTCTAGCATATACCTCATCAGGACCAGGTGATTTCTGAGGCTTCAGTCTGTCAATTTCCTTAAGCACATAATTTCTACTTATAGTAACCGTACTTAACCTATTTTCTATACTATCGCTATATACCTTACTGACTTCTGGAATCTGTGCCAAATTTTCATTAGTGAAAACGGAAAGAAATTGACTATTTAATGTACTGCACATTTCTAAATACTTTTCTGTCATTTCTCCTATCGAAGTTTTAAGGGGACCAATTACATCTCTAACCTTGGATTTATATAGTTGGTAAAATGCTTTAGGATTATTTTTTGAGTCATTGGCAACCTTAATTTCATAATTTCTTTTTTCTTTCCTAATATCCTTTTTTACCTGTCTTGCCACAATATGAATTGTGGCAAGTAGGTGAATTTCGCCTTTCCTAATTTTTCTATATATTCCTCTCTTTTGTCCTAGAAGATCTAATAGTCTATTATTCATCCATTTGGGTTGGTTCTGTGTTGATCTAAATTTTCTTTTGGGGCTGTATTTATTTTGTGCATTGAATACTGACTCGATAAAATTATCGTATGTATCTACCAAGGTTGACGTCTCTTCCTGACTTAAGATGACAGGTGCCTGAGAAGGGGTACACTAATTTGGACACCTGGATCGACTTAATTTTTGGACCATAGGGTCAGCTAATAGGAGCTTTCTTAACCCACCATAATTGGCTTTTCTGAAGTCAGGTATTAATGTTGTATTCTCTCTGGTATTACCTTTCCATTGTATATTAAAATACACAGAATTGTGGTCACTATTTCCTAGGTGGTCCCCTATCTCTACATTATTTCCCATATGTTCATTGTTATTGAAAACTAAATCGAGAATTTTATTACCTCTAGTCGGCGTATCTATGAATTGAAATAAAAAACTATCTTGTACTACCTCTATAAACTCCTCAGAATCAGAGTCTCCTATTTGATGCTGCCAATCTATATTCGGAAAATTAAAATCCCCCATAATGCACACATTGCTAAATCTTTATGCCATTTTAATTTCCTCCCATAATGACGTTCCGTCATTTCTACTCATATTTGGCGGTCTATACATAACTCCAATAACTATGGTCTCACTACCTTCGTTAACCTCTACCCAAACACTTTCATTATCGTTATTTAGTCTAATACCTGATTTAATACAGCTTTTTAATGTACTCCTGACAAACACTGCTATACCGCCACCCCTCTTACTTGTTCGGTCATATTTAAACAAACTATATCCTGGTATATCAAATTCTGCTAAAAAATGCCTGGTTTCTGTATTAATCCACGTTTCAGTTAGAGCAATAATTATGTCTATATTTTCTTTGTGAACAAGGGCTCTAAGTTCGTTCATTTTGTTACATAGAAACCTACAGTTTGTGTAATATACTCTCAATTTACTTCTTTTCTTTATACCTAATAAATTTACCTTTATTTCTAACGACATTTCCATCTTCCGTTGCACCATCACTACTATCATTTGCAATATTGTCATAATTTTTAGCATGAGACTGAATATCCTTATCGCTTTCGCCTGACGCTAAAATTGTTCCATTTAACCTCTCATTTACACTCTCAATATTTCTGTTCAAAACCCCACAACCACCCTATCTAAAGAACTAGCTAATGTAGAAACCCCTAACCGTGAAAGATGAACCCCATCCCTTGCGTACATCCCATCTCTCCCATAGAAACTATCCCAGTTATCAATGAATGGTATTGCTTTTTCTTTGCAATATTTCTCCAAACGGCAATTGACACCAATCGCCCTGGATATCTCTCTCTCTCTCTCTCTCTCTCTCTCTCTCTCTCTCTCTCTCTCTCTCTCTCTCTCTCTCTCTCTCTCTACACATACAGTGGATTATTTCCCCGGTTTAGATACCAACATTTATTTATATATTTATTTAGACGTTTAGGAAAGACTTCGTCTAATCAAAATACGCTTGTTTTAGTTGAAGAAGGGCCTCGTTTAATTAGAACACGGTATATATTTTAATATAGGAAAGACCTCTCCTAGTCAGTGTATGGTATTTATTTTAGCTTAGGAAGGACCTCGCGTAATCACAGTACAGTATTTATTTTAGCTTAAGAAGGACCTCGCCTAATCACAGTACAGTATTTATTTTAGCTTAAGAGGGACCTCGCCTAATCACAGTACAGTATTTATTTTAGCTTAAGAGGGACCTCGCCTAATCACAGTACAGTATTTATTTTAGCTTAAGAAGGACCTCGCCTAATCACAGTACGGAATTCAGTAAACAATAAGTAAACCTATTTCAATATGTATAAAGAGCCTCATCTGTATAATTTGATCAGCCTGTTGTCCAGTAAGCGAATGTAAATTATAATCAATGGGTATCAGGTAATGACATTTGGGATATGCATTTAAGGATGGGATGCTTCTTTATCTAGATTTGTATTATTTGTTTAGTTGCCTCCCTATATCCTCCATCAAGCTTAAAAAAAAATACCCCAAGACCGCCATTCAAGGTAAATTTGTACATTTTTCGATAGAAAAAGTTCCCGGCCGGAGGCCGGTTACTACCGTATTACAGGCTCGATATCGCTCGCCAGGAAATAAAATCGACACCTAAATTGTAAGGTTTTAATATTGACAAAGGAATGGAGTGAACAGTCTTGAAATCGCCAAACTAATGGGTGAAACTTCTTAAAATCTGAAAACATAATAACTAATGAGGCTTAACATTAAGAAGCAGAATTTGTATAAAGAGCCTTGTCTCTGTAATTTGAGCAGCCTGTTGTCCATTAAGCGGGTGTAAATTTTAATCAATGGATATCGGGTAATGCAATTTAGGATATTATGCATTTAAAATTTAAATAATTTCGACGGTTGCTGTTCGCGATAGGTAGCGTCATACCTATTTATTTTTGTAACTACAGCCAGACGACATTATCAGCTTATTATTTAGTACTTAGACACCTCTAAATTGTAATGGATAAAAAACAAAACATCTGAGGAAGAGCACTTTATTGACAACGTTTCGCAGATAGCTTCATGAGGTCACTAACAAATACTGGTACCAAGGAGGCCTTAAATATCCGTCATGACAGGTGGCAGTGGAAGGGGGGGGGGGGGGGGGATCTGGGAGGGACCCTTAATTGTAATAATTATTTTATTTAGTTGATGAATTATATTTATGAACCAATTGGGTACGGTACTATACCCTGTTCCAAATAGGTAGTCCAGAATTTGTGAAGCCTAACCTCTTTAACTTACAAAGGGCTAGAGCAAGTGAGCTTCAAATTTCCACACCTATTCCCTGGCTAACCCCTCCCAAATGGTAGACAAATTTGCTTGATTACTCCAGTCATTTGTGAAGTTATAGAGGCTAATGGTCAAGAGTTTTGGCCTACTTACATCCCTCGACCTTCATCAAACTGTAAAATAACATCCCCAAGATCCCCCTTCTAGGTATATTTGTAAATGTTTCGGTAAAAAATATATATACCGGGAATATATATATATATATATATATATATATATATATATATATATATATATATATATATATATATATATATATATATATATATATATATATATATATTTTTTTTTTTTTTTTTTTTTGTGTGGAGACAATTATATATTCTATAGGTAGCTATAAGATAGGTGTAGTGTAGGGGATATAGGTTGTAGTGAGTTATGTTCTTAGGTAGCTGTTGTGTAGGGGATATACGTAGTGCAAGGGGTATATGTTATAGTGAGAGATGTAGTGTAGGGCATAAAGGTGTAACAGAACAAATACTGATGTAGGGAAAAAGGGGTCTGCCTCGTATGGGCCAATAGGCCTTCAGATTTCCACGTTTTTTATGGTCTTGTGTAGATTAAGAATATATGGTGTTAATATGTGATAGCTTGCTCATTTGTATATATATATATATATATATATTTTTTTTTTTTTTCATCCGCAGAGTCCCTTCTTTAGCTAAATGAAATACTCTGATTAGAGAATGGAGACATGAAAATTACGCCAATATGCGATACCGAAGGGATTGATATCATACATTAATTCATTACAATATATACATTCACTCATTCAAGGGGTTAATATAGCACATTCATTCATTCAAGGGATTACTATTATACATTCATTCATTCATTTAAGAGGTTACTATAATACATTCATTCATTCATGCAAGGGGTTACTATAATACATTCATTCATTCATTCAAGGGGTGTATATAATTAATTCATTCAAGGGGTTAATATAATTAATTCATTCATTCAAGGGGTGTATATAATTCATTCATTCAAGGGGTTACTATAATTCATTCATTCATTCAAGGGGTGTATATAATTAATTCATTCAAGGGGTTAATATAATTCATTCATTCACAGGGTTACTATAATACATACATTTATTTATTCAATGGGTTACCTTAATACATTAATTAATTAAGGAGTACATAATTTATTATAATACATTTATTCAAGGGGGTAGGCTTATATAATTATAATTCCTTCATTCAAGTGGTTAATAAAAATATATTATTTTATCATTCAAGGGGTTACTCATTCATTCAAGGGGTTAATATAATACATTCAGTTATTCAGGCCCCCGATACCGAAGGGGTTAATAATTCAGCCGTTTAGAAACCGGCTGGCGGCAGCCGGCTGGCCGGCTTTTCCTTAGTATATATCCTACGACAATGTAACTAATGTCTGGGATATTTTGTTTCACAGCTTGAAGCTGCCCTTATTCTTAACCAACGCATCTTAGTATATTTTATTCTCGATAGTTGATTGTTTCATTATAATATATAAGATGTAAGTCTAGTGAGGGCGGGAGGAGACGAGCGGGAGAGAGAGACCGGCTTGGGACGTTGCTTCGCTTGCCAGCTTGGGACGAGCCTGAAGCGTTGCCATATGCATTTGATTGCAACATTAGGCTTAGTTTCGACTCAGGCACGGGGTAGAGGATTTTGACCCGGCAACTGTGTTGAGTGTTGCCAAGCATGGGATGTATTTTGCATGCCTAGGGTGGGGTCCAGACAGACTCAAGACTCAGAGCTCACCTCTGTCGTACCCTTCGGACCCCCTTGATATTTATCCCTCTCAACCCCACTTAGAAACTTTCTCTCTTACTTTGTATACCTTCCTTCCACTACTTCACCAATCTATTTAATTATCCCATCCCCTTGATAGACCTTATATCTATTATTGTATTAATGATGAGCTCTCAGATAACTAGATAGGATTTTGGGCCTTATGCAGAGACGTAATTGTTAATGAGACCTAGGAAGCTTTTTTGTTGTCTCATATTTGGTGGTTTCATGCTTGCTAGTGTGTTCTTGTGTCAGGTTAGCAGGGGCTAGACCGGAGGGGAGGCTTTTTGCGATCCTTTAAGTAAAGTCTGCTGGTGCGAGTCCTGTGGACCCGCACGACTTTACTAGGATACCCGTGGGAGTCTGGGGGCATTTTCTTGTCTGTGTCCCTGTGTGTCTAGTGTTGTGTTGTGTGAGGGCCCTTGCCTAGTCCACTCAGCACTGCACTAGCACGTCTTGCTTTTGTTTTAGGGTCGCCAGGAGAGAGTCAGATACTTGCGATCTGAGTCTCTCAAGAGAGCACCCTTTCAATTAGAGTAATTTGGCGCACAGCCTTGGGAACGTCCCTAGGCTAGAGCAGGTGGCTCAGCCCGGGTATCCGAACCCTATATCCTTCCGGCTAGACCTCTGCCACCTGGCAGATTAACAGCTAGGGGTTTATTATCTCTGTATGCTTGTTATTGTGCCACAGTTTACCGTGTTTGTGAGCATTGTGAGTCAGGGTGTGGCTTAGAGACTCTGTCCGAGCAGGCTTGCCTGACTAAGAGTGAGAAGCACACCTGTGTGTGGTTATGTTGCGAGTTGCTGCCTTTATTTAATTATACCTATGCCATTATACACTGTATGGCCTATCACTAGTATTTATTCCTGCTTATGAGTTAAGAGTTCTCTAAATCCGTAACGTACTTTCTTTGCTAAGCATCAGATCCTACAGTAGCCACATGCAGTTTAGAAACCCGCATCTTGTCTACCTGTACGATGTTTTGAGGACTGTTTGCTTTCAACTTCTTTCACGCAGGGGTGATTAGTTGTATTAATTAACATAACGTTAATTGTACTTTCTTCTAGTTTGTTATTAAATTGTTTCTGCAATTTAATTCCGTCATCTATCTTTTCCTTGAAACTTTAAGTCAACTTAATTGTGTGATCTTTTATATAGCCTGCTTGACTATCAGCAGTCTATAGTGTGTGCACCCTGTAACCGAGTCATAGGATACCTTGTTGTCCAGGCAGGACTCTTGACGGTTTAGGGTGGTTTGTTGCCTGGGTTTATAGATAAGGGTTGGATCTAGCGTTTTCCGTTGTTGCTTGTTGCCGCATACCTAGTCCAATAGAAAGAGCCCAGTGTTTATAATCCAGGACGTAACAAATGGCGATCTTGCATAGGATTTACTGAACAGAGGAATATAGTGGTCATTTGTTTTGAGATTTCTTATGATTAGAGGAATACAGTGGACATAATTTTTGTTTTGGAGCAACCAATATAACACATTAAAGACTTTAAATAACATTAGTATATACATACTTGCATAGGAGATAAGGCACATTCTATAACCGTGATAATTACTGCAGTACACAAACATGTCTAATACATCAGAACACAGTGATGGGTCAGGTCACGATACAGGCTCGGAGGGAGAAAGACCTGTGGAGTGGCTAGTCGATGGCGAGGAGGGTGCTAGAAGATTTTTAGAGGTGCCCCTTACCGCTGCCAGGGTGTTGAAGCTGAATAAGTATGGCTTAAAGTGTGTGGCAGGTCTTCAGGGTCACCAGGGTTTAAGTGGCATGAGGAAAGATCAGCTGAGGACTTTGATATTGGGTTTAGAAGGGAGAGACCTGGGTGGAGAGGCGACTGGGGGCCCCGGTCCCCAGCCCCCCCTCCACTCTACCCCCATATCAAACGTCAGGGTGCCTGAATTTAGTGCATACCCCCAAGTTGATGGTCAATGGCAGCGTGGAATTCAATCACAGGGACCCTCCCCATTAAATGCACCTTCCCCTCCTCAAGGGTTGACTCCAGATTTGTTGTTTCGGCTTGAGATGGCCAAGGTTGAGGCCGCCGAAAGACAGGTTAGTGTGCAGGCTGAGGTTGCTAGAGTTCAGGCTGAGGTTGCTGGAGCTCAGGTTGAGGCTACCGAAAGACAGGCTAGTGTGCAGGCTGAGGCTGCAGAGAGAACAGCTATACGAGAGGCTGAACTGCAGGCAGAGTCTACTAGGTATCGGGCTGACAGGGAGCTGGAGAGATCTCGAGTGGAGGTAACAGGGCGAAATATTGGGGGAGGTAACAGACATCGGGACCAATCATTGTTGCACCTGCTTAAACTAGTTCCTGTGTTCGATGAATTAGGTGTGGCTGAGTTTTTTATGCGATTTGAGAAGAAGTGTCAGGAACACCAGTGGCCTCAGGAAAAGTGGGCAGCATTAGTTTCATCAAGACTCCTAGGAAAGGGGCTAAAAGCGTATGATGCACTACCTTAAGAGTCCTGTGTAGTTTATGATGAGCTAAAGAAGGCTGTGCTACGGGCCTATGAGTTACAACCAGAAACTTACCACTTGAAGTTTCGGGGTGTTACTAAGGGCAAGGATAGTACCTTCCTAGAACACGCCCGGGATTTGTCTGATGCACTACGACATTGGCTGCGTTCTGAGAGGGCAGCTACTTTTGAGGAGTTGAGTGAGCTGGTTCTCTTGGAGCAGTTCTTCAAGTGCACAGGTGGGGACTTAACATTAAATATAAAGGAAAAAAATCCTAGAACTCTCCAGGAGGCAGCAGAAATGGCTGACCTCCGACTGTCATTAATTCGAGGGTGCGGAGCAGCAGCTAGGAGTGAGTCGGGTGCAAAGGATCGTACCCCTCCCCCTCCCAAGAATTTTGATACACATAAATACACAAAACCATCTACCACTGACAATAAAACTGAACATAAACCAAATACCGTCCCGTATAAGAAGTCTAATGGTACCTCCCACTCCCAAGGGAAACTAAAGAGTAAAGAGTGCTTTGCATGTCACAAGGAGGGTCACTTTGCAAATGCTTGTCCGAACAAGCCACCAAACAAGGTTGTGTCATTGGCCCGCAGCATAGGGGTGTCGCTTATATCTTCTGAGTTTGCCAAGGGTAGTTCAGCAGAGGGTGGGACACAGCCTGTGTGCAAGGGTCCGGAAGGCTCGAACCCTGTCCGCGACGTCTTTGGGGGTCATAGAGGGCATGGTTTTGTGAGGTGGGCTGGCGAAAGGCGAGGAGTTAAGCTATTGCGTGATACTGGGGCTTCTCAGACCTTGTTAAAGAACTTTACTGGTAGGCCGATTAACGCTGCTTGGGTGGTGGTAGTTCAGGGGATCAATGCTACGAAGTCTTACCCGCTGGTGCGGATGGAGCTGGAGGTGGGTGGTGTGGCGAAGGAGCTGGATGTAGGAATTGTAGAGAACTTGCCTGTTGGGGACGTCGACCTCCTCCTCAGCAACGACTTTGCGGTGCCTGCTTCTAAGGTTTCACCCTTGGTCGTTGCCGAGAAGGCGGCCGACGTTAGTAGGGAGGAACCGGAGTGGGTTGAGAAGTGTAGTGTACAGACCATGGTGTGTGTTGTGACGCGTTCTCAGACATCCGGAGCCTTGCAGCCACCACCTCAGTCTATCAAACCGCGGAGGAAAGGTCACAAGAAAACGGGAAGTGTTGGTCAATTGGAGAGTTTTGAGCCGGCAGTGTTTCTTGGTGACTCATTATTGGCACCTATGTTAGAGTCTGGAGAGGCCCCGGGGCCTGTCACCGCTAGTGCAGGTGCAGGGCAGGAAGAGACTCTGCGACAGCATCGTTATGCGCAGCGTGAGGAAAGGATGGCTCAGCGGGACATTGGAGGTGGAAATAAATTATTTAAGATGAACTTGGATAATCTCGCACCTGCTGATATATGTTCCTTGCAGCTGGAAGATCCTGAAGTCAGGGCGTGTGGTAATGGTGCTGTCGAACTGGAGAGCGATGGGGATGCGCAGCCTGGTGATTTTTTCTTGTCCGAGGGGATCTTGTATCGGAGACATCAGGATCCCAAGAAAAAGTGGGATGGCGGGTCAGGATTAGTGGACCAGTTAGTAGTACCGAGGGTGTGCCGTGAGAGCTTATTGAGATTAGCTCATGATGTGCCTTTGGCAGGGCACCTGGGGGCACGTAAGACGGAGGCAGCTCTGAGCAAGCTTTTCTGGTGGCCTGGGTTAAAGGCGAGTGTCGTGTCATGGGTGTCACAGTGTCACACTTGTCAAGTTGTTGGGAAACCCAATCAGGTCATCCCGAGAGCCCCGTTACAACCCATCCCTGTCATTGGGCCGCCCTTCAGCAAAGTAGTTATCGATATGGTTGGCCCATTGCCCCCCACTAGTGCCGGCAATAAATTTTTACTAACTGTAATGGATGTAGCAACACGGTATCCAGATGCTTACCCCATGCGCAACGGGATGGCTAAGACTGTTGTCAAAAACCTACTTGTCTATTTCTCTCGTTATGGCTACCCTCAGGAGATCCAGTCTGATCAGGGATCCAATTTTACTTCTGCTCTGTTTAAGCAGACCATGCAGCAACATGGGATAGTGTCTGTGGTGTCATCTGCCTACCATCCCGAGAGTCAGGGAGTTTTGGAAAGGTGGCACTCGACTCTCAAGAGTATGTTGCGGTGTTATTGCATGGAAAATGGGAAGGACTGGGATCTAGGTCTCCCATACGTTTTATTTGCTGCGAGAGAAGTACCTGGGGAGAGCTTGGGATTTAGCCCGAACGAGTTGGTTTTTGGACACAGGGTCAGGGGGCCCCTCCACATAGTCAAGGAGATCTGGGAGGGAGTCACAAAGCCATGCTCGCTTCTAAAGTATGTAGTTGAAAGCCGTGAGAGAATGCTAAAGAGCTTGGAGGTAGCAGGTCGGAACCTTAAGAGTTCACAAGCTCAGATGAAGGACAGATACGACCAGAAGGTGAAGCTGAGGGAGTTTGAAGTAGATCAGGATTTTTTTTTTTTTTTTTTTTTAAGAGACAATGAGCGGAGGAAGGAAAAACACAGATAAAACAAAAAGGTCCATGTGCCTAAAGGCATCCTCCATTCATAAAATGTTTGTAACAACTGGATTTAAACATTTGTAGATTGTAAGTTTGTGGAAAGCAATTCGAGGGAAGTGAATTCCAAAGAGTAGTAGCTCTGGGGATAAATGAATTCTGATAAGCAGAAGTTCTGCATTGTGGAGGAGAAAGTGTAAATTCATGGGCGCTCTCAGCTGCCCTAGTTCTACGGGGAAAGATGTGGAGAGGCGGCACAATTGAAGCAAGTTCCTCGGAACAATTGCTGTGAAAATATCTGTAGAATAATGCAAGGGATGCAACGTTTCTTCGTATGGATAATGTAGGAAGGTCCTGTGTGATTGCAGGGTTATTGATTAATCTAATAGCTTTATTTTGAATTTTGTCCAACTGCCTCAATGCAACCACTCCACTTCCACCCCACAGAGGTGAACAGTAATCCATCTCAGAACGCACATGACTTTTATATATCACGGCCAACTGCTCGTCAGTGAAGAATTCTCTAACTCTGTACAGGAGTCCCTCTGGTGGGACACCCATTGTCTGCCAAGTATTCTGGTCCGTATCGGGTTGTAAGGAAGGTTTCTGATCTCGACTATTTAGTAGCTACTCCTGATCGTAAGAAAAAGAACCAACTTTGCCAAGTAAATCTGATGAAAGAGTATGTGAGGCGCCCCTCCGAGCCTCTCACTGTCCCGGTGTTGATCTGCAGCGATCGTGGTGGAGAAGGAGGAAGGGACAGTCAAGCTGCGGGGGAGGATAATTGGGATTGTCATGTTTCCGCGGATCAGTGGGCGAGGAATTCTAGACAAGTGGCTCACGAGTTGATATTGCACCTGCCTGAGCAACAGCATCTAGCTGTGCAGCACTTGGTTGATTCAAACCCAGCTGTTTTTGCGGAGCATCCTGGCCTCACTACTCAAGCGGTGCACGATGTCGATGTTGGGGACCACCCGCCCTTTAAATCAGTGCCATACCGTGTTCCCCCTATTAAATTACCAGCACTTAGGGAAGAGCTGGATTATATGCTGAAACGTGGGCTGATTTCTGAGGGTGCAGTAAGGTGGACTTCGCCAGTCACACTGCAGCCCAAACCAGATGGCAAGGTGCGGTTTTGTATAGATTTCCGCAGGTTGAATGGTTTAACCCCCACAAATGCCTACCCTCTCCCTCGCGTGGACGACAGTGTGGATAAGATAGCAAAAGCCAAGTTCCTCACTAAGATAGACCTTGTTAAGGGTTATTGGCAAGTGCCCTTGTCTGAGCGAGCGCGAGAGGTGTGTGGGTTTGTGGTGGACGGTGCCACATATCGTTGCCATGTTATGCCATACGGGCTGAAAAATGCCCCTGCAACGTTTCAGAAATTAATGAACGACATTGTAGCCGACATTCCCAACTGTACGGTGTACCTAGATGATGTCATAATATACGACGATGATTTTAACAGTCACTGTGCTCACATCGGACAGCTTTTTAATAAACTGAATGAAGCAGGTTTGGTGGTAAACCTGGGTAAGTGCGATTTTGTCAAAGCCACAGTTTTGTACCTGGGGTTCGAGGTGGGGATGGGTCAGGTGTGCCCTCCACAGACAAAGATCAAAGCCATCGATCAGTTTCCCCAGCCTACGACTAAGAAACAAATCATGCGGTTTCTAGGTATGATAGGCTATTATCGTCGCTTCATCAAAGGCTATTCGACTGTACTTGCACCTTTAACTGACTTATTATCTAAGGACAAGAAATTCCGGTGGTCTCCTGAGTGTGCAGAGGCGTTTTCCTTGGTGAAACACCTGTTATGTACCCACCCCATACTCAGGGCCCCGGACTTCAGCAGACCTTTTCAGCTGGCGACTGATACCAGTGGCGTAGGGGCTGGGGCTGTCTTGTTACAGACAGATGATGAAGGTATCGAACATCCAGTGAGTTTTTAGTCAAAAATTCAATAGTGCACAAAGGAATTACTCTGTAATTGAAAAAGAACTCCTGGCGATAGTGCTGGCGCTCAGGCACTTCGATGTATATGTTCCTGCTTTCGGACCAGTCGTAGTGGTTTATACCGATCATCACCCTCTGAAATTCTTGAATCAGTTTCATAACCGGAATATGAGGCTGACCAGGTGGTCACTCATGCTTCAGGAGTATAATCTGGACATACGCCATATTGCCGGTTCTGATAACGTGATAGCGGATTGTCTATGAAGGGTGGATGATGTTGGTTAGACTGCCACAGGATTGAGGGTTGAGTGTGGAGGAAAATAGGCTGTCACTGTAGTTCAGCCGAAACAAATAAAAATAAAAAAGCAAAAACCTTATAAAAACTCTTTATTTTTATAACGTGTAGAATTTTGTATAAGATGTTGTAGCAGTATCTAAGTTGAATATTTTTGCTTATTGTCGCTGAGTTAGTTGAACTTGCTCGGTGGAGCGCAACAGTCTTTATTTTTTTTATATATAGTGCCTTGTGTCGCAACAGTGTGTGGTACTATGAGAAGCTTTCTGTTAGATATGAAGAACTTAGTCAAGGGTCTTATATCTTGGGGGAGGTGTGACGCTTCTGCATAGTAGCCACGTGCGGGCATGCGCGCGCGTCGGCTGCCCAGCCATTTAGAAACCTGGTGCCGGCAGCCGGCCGGCAGGCTTTTCCTTAGTATATATCCTACGACAATGTAACTAATGTCTGGGATATTCTTATGTTGTTTCACAGCTTGAAGCTGCCCTTATTCTTAACCAACGCATCTTAGTATATTTTATTCTCGATAGTTGATTGTTTCATTATAATATATAAGATGTAAGTCTAGTGAGGGCGGGAGGAGACAAGCGGGAGAGAGAGACCGGCTTGGGACGTTGCTTCGCTTGCCAGCTTGGGACGAGCCTGAAGCGTTGCCATATGCATTTGATTGCAACGTTAGGCTTAGTTTCGACTCAGGCACGGGGTAGAGGATTTTGACCCGGCAACTGTGTTGAGTGTTGCCAGGCATGGGATGTATTTTGCATGCCTAGGGTGGGGTCCAGACAGATTCAAGGCTCAGAGCTCACCTCACTGTCGTACCCTTCGGACCCCCTTGATATCTATCCCTCTCAACCCCACTTAGAAACTTTCTCTCTTATTTTGTATACCTTCCTTCCACTACTTCACCAATCTATTTAATTATCCCATCCCCTTGATAGACCTTATATCTATTATTGTATTAACGACAAGCTCTCAGATAACTAGATAGGATTTTGGGCCTTATGCAGAGACGTAATTGTTAATGAGACCTAGGAAGCTTTTTTGTTGTCTCATATTTGGTGGTTTCATGCTTGCTAGTGTGTTCTTGTGTCAGGTTAGCAGGGGCTAGACTGGAGGGGAGGCTTTTTGCGATCCTTTAAGTAAAGTCTGCTGGTGCGAGTCCTGTGGACCCGCACAACTTTACTAGGATACCCGTGGGAGTCTGGGGGCATTTTCTTGTCTGTGTCCCTGTGTGTCTAGTGTTGTGTTGTGTGAGGGCCCTTGCCTAATCCACTCAGCACTGCGCTAGCACGTCTTGCTTTTGTTTTAGGGTCGCCAGGAGAGAGTCAGATACTTGCGATCTGAGTCTCTCAAGAGAGCACCCTTTCAATTAGAGTAATTTGGCGCACAGCCTTGGGAACGTCCCTAGGCTAGAGCAGGTGGCTCAGCCCGGGTATCCGAACCCTATATCCTTCCGGCTAGACCTCTGCCACCTGGCAGATTAACAGCTAGGGGTTTATTATCTCTGTATGCTTGTTATTGTGCCACAGTTTACCGTGTTTGTGAGCATTGTGAGTCAGGGTGTGGCTTAGAGACTCTGTCCGAGCAGGCTTGCCTGACTAAGAGTGAGAAGCACACCTGTATGTGGTTATGTTGCGAGTTGCTACCTTTATTTAATTATACCTATGCCATTATACACTGTATGGCCTATCACTAGTATTTATTCCTGCTTATGAGTTAAGAGTTCTCTAAATCCGTAACGTACTTTCTTTGCTAAGCATCAGATCCTACAGTAGCCACATGCAGTTTAGAAACCCGCATCTTGTCTACCTGTACGATGTTTTGAGGACTGTTTGCTTTCACCTTCTTTCACGCAGGGGTGATTAGTTGTATTAATTAACGTAACGTTAAATGTACTTTCTTCTAGTTTGTTATTAAATTGTTTCTGCAATTTAATTCCGTCATCTATCTTTTCCTTGAAGCTTTAAGAAACTTAATTGTGTGATCTTTTATATAGCCTGCTTGACTATCAGCAGTCTATAGTGCGTGCACCCTCTAACCGAGTCATAGGATACCTTGTTGTCCAGGCAGGACTCTTGACGGTTTAGGGTGGTTTGTTGCCTGGGTTTATAGATAAGGGTTGGATCTAGCGTTTTCCGTTGTTGCTTGTTGCCGCATACCTAGTCCAATAGAAAGAGCCCAGTGTTTATATATCCCAGGACGTAACAAAGCGTGTATGTACCGGTTTATATGGGTGTATGTACCGGTATGTAATATATGTATGGATGGTTATAAGTACCGGTATGTATGAGTGTATGTACCGGTATGTTTGTTTGAATGTATGGGTGTATGTACCAGTATGTTTGTATGGGTGTATGTACCGGTATGTATGGGTGTATGTACCGGTATGTATGGGTGTATGTACCGGTATGTATGGGTGTATGTACCGGTATGTATGGGTGTATGTACCGGTATGTATGGGTGTATGTACCGGTATGTTTGTTTGTATGTATGGGTGTATGTACCAGTATGTATGTATGGGTGTATGTACCGGTATGTATGGGTGTATGTACCGGTATGTATGTTTGTATGTATGGGTGTATGTACCGGTTTGTATGGGCGTATGTACCGGTATGTATGTATGGGTGTATGTACCGGTTTGTATGGGCGTATGAACCGGTATGTATGTATGTATGGGTGTATGTACCGGTATGTATGTATGGGTATAAGTACCGGTATGTATGTATGGGTGTATGTACCGGTATGTATGTATGGGTATAAGTACCGGTATGTATGTATGGGTGTATGTACCGGTATGAATGTATGGGTATAAGTACCGGTATGTATGTATGGGTATAAGTACCGGTATGTATGTATGGGTATAAGTACCGGTATGTATGGGTGTATGTACCGGTATGTTTGTTTGTATGTATGGGTGTATGTACCAGTATGTATGTATGGGTGCATGTACCGGTATGTATGGGTGCATGTACCGGTATGTATGTTTGTATGTATGGGTGTATGTACCGGTTTGTATGGGCGTATGTACCGGTATGTATGTACTGGTATGTATGGGTGTATGTACCGGTATGTATGTATGGGTATAAGTACCGGTATGTATGTATGGGTGTATGTACCGGTATGTATGTATGGGTATAAGTACCGGTATGTATGTATGGGTATAAGTACCGGTATGTATGTATGGGTATAAGTACCGGTATGTATGTATGGGTGTATGTACCGGTATGTATGTATGGGTATAAGTACCGGTATGTATGTATGGGTATAAGTACCGGTATGTATGTATGGGTATAAGTACCGGTATGTATGTATGGGTGTATGTACCGGTATGTATGTATGGGTATAAGTACCGGTATGTATGTATGGGTATAAGTACCGGTATGTATGTATGGGTATAAGTACCGGTATGTATGTATGGGTATAAGTACCGGTATGTATGTATGGGTATAAGTACCGGTATGTATTTTTTTTTTTCTGATCTAAATACTATTTCCAATTGGGGCAGAGAAAACCTTGTTAACTTTAATGCTTCCAAAACCCAATTTCTCCATCTATCTACCCGTCAGGATCTCCCAGCGGACTATCCCTTATTCTTCAACAATACAAAAATCAACCCTTCATCTTCTCTCAATATTCTTGGTGTCTATTTTTCTTCTGCTCTCATTTGGAAGGACCATATTACCAGTCTTGCTAAGGCAGCCTCCCAGAAGCTGGGTGTGCTCAACCGCCTTAGGGGGTTCTTTTCCCCTGCAGAGCTTCTTGCTCTGTACAGGGGCATAGTGCGCCCTTGTATTGAGTATTGTTCACATGTGTGGGGAGGTTCCTCTCACACCGCTCTCCTAGACAAAGTTGAAAGGAAGGCCTTTCGTATCATTAACTCCCGTCCACTCACCAACTCTCTGCAATCTCTCTCTCTCCGCCGCAATGTTGCATCTCTCTCGCTATTCTATCGCTACTATAATAATCAGTGTTCCTCAGAGCTATCCCAGTGCATACCACCTCCTTTACGTAGGGCACGTGGTACCCGTCTTGCAACTCAATCCCACCCCTACTCTGTGCAACTCTCCAACCCAAGAGTGAAACGTTACTCTCAAACTTTCTTCTACTCAACATCTGAGCTCTGGAACTCTCTCCCAGAATCAGTCTTTCCCTCTTCCTATGACTTAAATTGCTTCAAACTCCATGTGTCCAGGCATTTTGGCTCGAACGTCCCTTGATTTTGGCCCTGTCACTCTTTCAACTATGGGGGAGGCACTCGCTATAGGCAGTTATGCCTTTTGCCTCCCTCAATCACATAGAAAAGAAAAAAAATGTATGTATGTATGGGTATAAGTACCGGTATGTATGTATGGGTGTATGTACCGGTATGTATGTATGGGTATAAGTACCGGTATGTATGTATGGGTGTATGTACCGGTATGTATGTATGGGTATAAGTACCGGTATGTATGTATGGGTGTATGTACCGGTATGTATGTATGGGTGTATGTACCGGTATGAATGTATGGGTATAAGTACCGGTATGTATGTATGGGTGTATATACCGGTATGTATGTATGGGTATAAGTACGGTATGTATGTATGGGTGTATGTACCGATATGTATGTATGGGTGTATGTACCGGTATGTATGGGTGTATGTACTGGTATGTATGTATGTATTGGTGTATGTACCGGTATGTATGTATGTACCGGTATGTATGTATGAGTGCATGTATGTATGGGTGTGTGTACCAGTATGTATGGGTGTATGTACCGGTATGTAATATATGTATGTATGGGTATAAGTACCGGTATGTATGTATGGGTGTATGTACCGGTATGTATGTATGGGTGTATGTACCGGTAGGTATGGGTGTATGTACCGGTATGTATGTATGTATTGGTGTATGTACCGGCATGTTTGTATGTACCGGTATGTATGTATGAGTGTATGTATGTATGGGGGTGTGTACCGGTATGTATGGGTGTATGTACCGGTATGTATGTATATGCATGTATGCATGTATGGGTGTATGTACCGACATGTATGTATGTATGGGTGTATGTACCGGTATGTATGTATGGGTGCATGTACCGGTATGTATGGGTGTATGTACCGGTATGTGTGTATATACATGTATGTATGTATGGGTGTATGTACCGGTATGTATGGCTCTATGTACCGGTATGTGGTTATGTACATGTATGTATGTACCGGTATGTATGTATGTATGGGTGTATGTACCGGTATGTATGTATGAATAAGTGTATGTATGTATTGGTGTATGTACCTGTTTGTATGTATGTGTGTATGTACCGGTATGTATGTATGGGTGTATGTACCGGTATGTATGTATGGGTGTATGTAGAGGTATGTATGTATGGGTGTATGTACCGGTAAATATGTACCGGTATGTATGTATGGGTGTATGTACCGGTATGTATGTATGGGTGTATGTACCGGTATGTATGTATGGGTGTATGTACCTGTTTGTATGTATGGGTGTATGTACCGGTATGTATGTATGGATGTATGTACCGGCATGTATGTATGAATAGGTGTATGTATGTATTGGTGTATGTACCGGTATGTATGTATGGGTGTATGTACCGGTATGTATGTACAAAGTACAATGGAGTACAAAGGAGTACAAAGGAAATCAAGCAACAACAGATCTAGTGACCTACTAGGTTGCTTGTCCTCCAAAACAGTGAGGATCAAGTGTCCAAACAGTGGTTTAGAGTGGGTAAGGGATCATTGGAAAGGGAATTACTGCCCTGGAACTAATGTCCGTGGCAGGATTAGGAAGTTTGTAGGGGACAGATGGGTTAGTAACTGAGGGGGGGATAAAATAAAGTTATTCATTTACAAACGCAGTCAGTCGCGGGTTTGATGCGAGATATTTGTCTACGCGGAGTTTAAATGAATCAACGGTGATGCAGTCTATAACGTTTCGGGGAAGCCCATTCCACAAGTAGACATCTCAATTGAAGAAGAAATTCTTAGATTCGTGTGAGTTAAAAGATTTACCAATAATTTTGCACTCGTTGTTTCCCCGCGTGTAATTAGATTGGTCGATAGTGAAGTACTTACTACAGTCCATATTGTCGATGCCTTTGATGATTTTGAACACTTGAATTAAGTCACCTCTTAATCTGCGCTGGGTTAAAGGAAATAGATTTAATTCTCTAAGACGCTCTTTGTATGGTTTGTTCTTTAGGCTAGGTATCATTTTGGTAACTCTACGTTGAACTCGTTCTAGCTTGTTTATATCTTTTTGGTAATAAGGGCACCAGGATTGAATGCAGTATTCCAGAAGAGGGCGGACTAAGGAATTGTAAAGGGTTAGGATAACTTCTTTGGATTTATGCTCAAATGACCTGCCTATAAAGCCAATTATTTTGTTTGCCTTCTTAACAACTTCTGAACATTGTTGACTCGGTTTTAGGTTACTCGATATTGTTACTCCCAGATCGGTTTCTCTGTTTACATTCTTAAACTGAGTGCCATTCATCGAATAGTTTGCTTTCTCATTTAGGTATCCGATATGTAGTACTTTATATTTATCCGCATTGAAACTCATTTGCCAAATTTGGGCCCAACATGACAATTTATCTAGATTGTGTTGCATATCGTCAACTTGTTCTTTTGAGAGTACGCTATTTGCAATTTTTGTATCTCATCAAATTTTGAGATTGTACAGGTGAGACCCTCATCTATGTCGTTGATGTAAATTAGAAAGAGAATTGGACCTAGTACCGATCCATGGGGTACCCCGCTACTTACATTGGTCCATTTAGATGCCTTACCGTTTATGACTACTCTTTGCTTTCTGTCGCTGAGCCAATTTTCTATCAATTTCAACACACCGTCTTGTATTCCATGCACTTTTAGTTTTAGCAGTAAACGTTTGTGGGGAACTTTGTCAAAGGCCTTTTGAAAATCAAGGTATATAATTTCTACAGCTTTACTCTCATCGTAGAGGTTGAGGATATCGTGGAAGAAGTCTAAGAGGTTTGTTAAACAGGAACGTTTTTTACGAAAGCCGTGTTGAGTATCTTTAAGTATGTTATTTTCCTCTAAGTGATTTACGAGTCTGTCTCTTATGACCGTTTCTAGCATTTTACATACAACTGAGGTTAAGCTAATTGGACGATAGTTACTGGGTAGGGATTTGCTGCCTTTTTTTGAATATCGGTGTTACGTTGGCTAGCTTCCACTGATCAGGCATAGTTCCAGACTGCAAGGATTTATTGAATAGTAATGTCAGTGGTTTGGAGAGCTCATCCTTAGCTTCCTTTAGAACTCTAGGCGAGATTGTATCAAGTCCAGGCGTTTTATTTACCTTGAGTTTATCTAAACAATATACACGTGGAAAATCGCAGAGGATTTAGTACCAAACCTACATACTCCGATAGTCATGAAATTCAGTGATAGGAGAGGCTGGGAATGCGAAATCCCACGGATGAATAACAGGGGTGCTATGGGCTCTCTGCGAGAGGGCTGGTTATCACACAGAGGCCCACGTCTCTTCAACAAACTCCCACGGCTAGTAAGAGACATGAGGGACATCTCGTTAGACATCTTCAAGAGAGCCCTAGATGTCGAACTGCAAAACGTGCCAGACGAGCCCATCCTCGCAAGGGAGCGAGCTGTCGCTTCAAACAGTCTACTGCACCAAATCACCACCCATAACGAGGGGCGTCGCGCTCCTTGGTGCCGCTAGAAGAGCGGCGAACACATCCAAAGGTATCCAAAGGTAATTCAATACTTCTCTCTCTGTAACGGTGATATTGCTTAGAACATCTGAATTATCAATCTGAATTGGCGATGGTGTAGGGATATCACTGAGGTCATGTATGTTTGGGTGTATGTACCGGTATGTATGTAATGAACAGGAAAGGCTAAAATGGACAGGAAAGGCTAAAGAGGACAGGAAAGGCTAAAGAGAATACGACACTTATCCCAGATTTCAGAAAAGCCAATTATGGTGGATTAAGAAGAGCCTTAAGAGTCGATCCTATGGTTAAACTATTAAGTGGACCCAGGTGCGCTAATGAACATACTCTCTCTCAGATACCTGTCTTAACTCAGGATAATTTGACAGCTACATATAATAATTTTATTTCTTCACTCCACAATGCGCAAAATAAATATATCCCCAAAAGAAAATTTAGATCAACACAGAACCAACCCAAATGGATGAATAATAGACTATTAGACCTTCTAGGAAAAAAAGAAAGGAATATATCGAAAAATTAAGAAAGGCGAAATTCACCTACTTGCTTACTATCAGAATCAATCAAGAGAGGTTAAAAAAGGTATATGGACAGACAAAAGAAATTATGAAATCAGGATAGCCAATGACTCAAAAAATAACCCTAAGGCTTTTTACCAGCTATATAAATCTAAAGTTAGAGATAAAATAGTCCCCCTTAAAACTTCGATAGGAGAAATGACAGAAAATGTTTTAGAAATGTGCAGTACATTAAATAGTCAGTTTCTATCCGTTTTCACTAATGAAAATTTGGCACAGATTCCAGAAGTCCGTAAGGTATATAGCGATAGTATAGAAAATAGGTTAAGTACTGTCACTATAAGTAGAAATTGACAGACTGAAACTCAGAAATCGCCTGGTCCCGATGAAGTATATGCTAGAGTATTAAAAGAATGCAGAGATGAGTTAAGTTATCCATTAACATTTATTTTTAACAATTCATTAGAAACAGGTATAGTTCCAGAAGCTTGGAAGCTTGAAAATGTAGTTCCGATTTTCAAAAAAGGTGATAAATCAATAGCATCCAATTACCGTCCCATTAGTCTCACTTCAATCATAGGAAAGCTACTAGAGTCAATTATTGCTAGGAAAATGAGAAACCACTTAGAAACATTTAACTTAATAAATTCTTCTCAGCATGGATTCACTCAGGGACGTTCTTGCCTTACTAATTTGCTTAGTTTTTTTCTCAGAGGTATATGAAGCAGTAGATAATGACAAGTCATATGATATTATATATTTAGATTTCAGTAAAGCTTTCGACAGAGTCCCTCATGAGAGATTGATGAGAAAGGTTCAGGCACATGGAATAGGTGGGGCGTTGTTAGGATGGATTAGGTTATGGCTAATTGGTAGGAAGCAGAGAGTCAGCATAAATGGTACTAAGTCAGAATGGGGATCAGTCAAGAGTGGTGTCCCCCAGGGATCTGTATTAGGTCCTCTGTTGTTTATTATATACATAAATGACCTTGATTTAGGTATAACTAGTAGGATAAGTAAATTTGCAGACGATACCAAAATGGGGAGAAAAATTGATTCAGTTAGAGATATAGAGTGTCTGCAAAGGGATCTAGATACCTTACACGAATGGTCAGTAAAATGGCAGATGAAGTTTAACATTGACAAATGCAAGGTATTAAAGATAGGGAAGATGCACACAAATTTTAAATATAAACTAGCTAATATGGAATTAGAAAACTCAGACTGTGAGAAAGATCTAGGTGTGTTTGTTAGCAATGATTTGAAGCCTAGAAAACAATGTATAAGCGTTCGTAACAAGGCAAACAGGATTCTCGGGTTCATATCTAGGAGTGTGAGTAACAGAACTGCTGATGTTATCTTAAAACTTTACTTGTCATTAGTGAGACCCCATATGGATTATGCTTTTCAATTTTGGTGTCCTTATTACAGAATGGGCATAGATTCATTGGAGAGAGTACAACATAGAATGACTAAAATGATCCATAATATTAGAAATCTTACGTATGAAGAAAGGTTGAAGAAATTAGGCTTACATTCGTTAGAGAGACGCAGAGTTAGAGGTGACATGATAGAGGTATTCAAGTGGGTTAGTGGAATTAATAAAGGAGACATGAAAAATGTACTAAAGCTCAGTGATAGCGAAATAACTCGTACAAATGGCTTCAAATTAGATAAATTTCGTTTCAAAAAAGATATAGGCAAATATTGGTTTGGTAACAGAGTTGTAGATGGGTGGAATAGGCTACCAAGTGATATAGTGGGATCAAGAACGATAGGGAGCTTTAAGATAAAATTAGATAGGCATATGGACGAGATGGGTTGGATGTGAGGGGGATCTACCAGGTGTGGGCCAATCGGCGCTCAGCAGACCCCCCTAATCTTGTGTTAATCTCTGACCGTTTTGGTGGGGTCAGTACTCAAGGTATTAGTGAGATGGGTCTATAATTGGGCCTTGTAATTGAGGTTGGGTGTGACAGGGTGTGCCTTGTATGGGCCGATCGGCTTTTTGCAGACTCCCATTTTCTTATGTTCTTATGGGTGTATGTACCTGATTGTACGTATGGGTGTATGTACATGTATGTATGGGTGTATGTACCGGTATGTATGTATGAATAGGTGTATGTATGTATTGGTGTATGTACCGGTATGTATGTATGGGTGTATGTAGCGGTATGTATGTATGTACCGGTGTCTATGGTAACCGGAAAACTTAACCAGTAGACTGATTCAACCAGTAGCTCTCAACCATGAGCCATTTAGATCAGAACCGGTACTGTTAACCCAATTATCTCTCTATCTCTCTATCTCTCTCTCTCTCTGTCTGTCTCTATCCATCTATCTATCTATCTCTCACACTCTCTATATATCTATCTATCTATCTATCTATACGGAAATCAATATTGGTGTGACTCCGCCTCCAGGTTATAAATGGAGTATTGGAAACGTAGACCATATTTGGCAGTGATCTTTCCTATTGCTTTGCCACGTGGCCCATTTTGTTTTTTATTAAGCATATTATTATTATTATTATTTTGTTATTATTATTGTTATTACCGGTAGTAGTAGTAGTAGTAGTTGACATACTATAACATGTTCAAAGTATGTGTGCCAAAACCCTTGAACCTCGCTAGACCTTCATCAAGTCTTAAAAAAACACCCCCTAGACCGCCTTTTGAGATAAGTATGTACATTTTTCGGTAGATAAATGTTCCGGCCGAAGGCAGGTTCCTCCTAAAATTACAGGCTCGAGAAGATATAAATTGACACCTAGGTAGCACGAAAGGTCCTAATATTGACTAAGAAACGGGGTGAAAGGTCTTAAAATCCCCAAACTAATCTGGCAAACGTCTTAAAATCTCAAAATTAATGGGGATAAACACGAGGGAGAAGGGGGTCCCTTGATTTTTGGCCCTGTCACACTTTAAACTATGGGGGAGGCACTCGCTATAGGCAGTTTTGCCTTTTGCCTCCCTCAATCACATAAAAAAAAAAAAAAAAATGGTCATTTACATATTTTGAGAACTCAGCTACTATGATTGTTTTCTCCGAACTATATTGCTATGACACTGCAGTGGATGAACCCTTCAGCACAATGCTGTCATTTTCATCGTATTCTGGTTCACACTAGACGATTTTCCTTCGCTTATAATCTACCTCTAGGACTCAGAGGGGTAAACACAAATATCAATATTCCCTCTGAATAACATAGGTCCTTCTTCAACTGCATAAACTCGTCTAAATGCAACCAGAATCAAAGGTAAAATAGGCGTCATCGTGCTGAAGGGGTTAATACGATGCAGTGACACAGTAGTACATATATTGCAATCCCCGCCAGGTGAAATATAATAGACTATTCGACGGGTATACAACATGTCAGTTACCGGTACCTTAGTTAAGAATATGATTGTAAAGCTCCCTGTAGATGTCACTTGAATTTTCGCTGGCCATATTTTGCCCATGCAATCTGGAAACTCGTGCGGAAAGCAATACAAATATGCATAGATATCTGCCAAGCGAATACTATTTGACAGGTTCCTTATTTACTGTTTATTTGTTTATTTATTTATTTATTTTTGTCTGTTTAGTTCGTTTAGCTTGTGTGTGTGTGTGTGTGTGTGTGTTGTGTGTGTGTGTGTGTGTGTGTGTGTGTGTGTGTGTGTGTGTGTGTGTGTTGTGACAGTGTGTTTGGCTGTGTGTGCATATGCATATCCTACGTGAGTTGCAGTTGGGATGTGTGTACATGCTTAGATTGATATGCAGGATTCGAAGTTGCATAATAAATCGTAGGCAGTGTCCACCATCCTTTAACTGCCTTCGTGGTGCAATGCATAAGGTGTTGATATTCGGTGTGAGCGTCCTGGATTCGAATCCACGGACTGCCACATGCGTTTGTTTGTAATATTTCATTAATCGATTTTAGGAGTAGAGTTGGTTGTTGGATAGAACATAATTAGTGTGTTTGTGACTGTGTGTGTGTGTGACTGTGTGTGTGTGACTTATTGTGTGTGTGTGTGTGTATGTTATTGTGTGTGTGTGGTTGTGTATGTGTGTGTGTGTGTGTAGTTGTGTATGTGTGCAGAGAATTATGCACACAATTGATACTAATACCGTAGTCATTTTAGGGATATGCGGTTGTTTGAAGTGTGTGATCGCGTGTAAACAACAGGGGCATTAGTTAACGAATATTAATACTGTATGTTCTTAGTCAATCGGAGGTTCGTATTTTGGTGGTAATTTTACATATTTACACTGGGTTAGGTAGACAACACACTACACTGTTTACTTGTTTATTAGTTAAACTCACTGTTACCGTACTATCTCCACTAACTCTCATTCTCACTCGCACTCACACTCCCTCTTACACACGCGCGCTCTCTCACTCCCTCTCTCACTCACGCTCTCTCTCTCACTCACACTCTCTCTCTCTCACTCACACTCTCTCTCTCTCACACACACACACACACACAGCCCGTAGCCTAGTACACACAGCCCGTAGCCTAGTAGGTAGAGCTCTCGTCTCACACACGAGGGGTCGGGGGTTCAATCCCCGGCCGGGCGGAGACAAATTGGGCTTGTCTCCTTTCATGTGTTAGCCTCAGTTCACCTAGCTGTAAATAGGTACCTGGAATAAGTGGACGACGTTGTGACGTCCCATCTGGGGTTGGCAAAAATGGTACAAGGCGAGATGGGTATCATATGGTTCACCTAAGCTGATGGCCTACCTAAGCCTTCGGGCGAGACGGTACCGTCTATAGTGAGAATGG